>JWHW01057405.1:257109-276628 GCA_000931545.1 Papilio glaucus
GTAAAATTCAATAAAGAACGTCTACTGTAAGTCGGGGATTATTTAAATTATTCTTCATTATATTTTTTTGTTGTATATAAATAAAGATCAGGAGTTGCTCCAAATTGTTTAATTTTATTTTTATTTTAAATTAAATGTCGTTACATAAGGTATCGATCTATCGATATCTAAAGATACATACATCTGTGAAAAACAAAATCAAATATATCCCAAGGGAACCGTACATTTTTCCAGAATAGAAAGTAACCTGTGTGCTATTCCAGACTATAATTTATCGGTGCCAAATTTCATCCACATCCGTTCAGCCGTTTCGGCGTGAAAGAGTAATAATATAGTAAGATAATGTTTGTACTAAAGTCACTTTAGTAATGTTGTTTAATATTTTTACCTTATTCGTGACGAAACTTTGCACAACGTATAAAAATAAAATGTTTTGGGGAATATTCAAATATTAATACCACTCACGAACTGATTGAGACTCACGAGTTGAGTATAAAAGCCTAATAAAAAAGTGCTTTCGAGTTATTTTCACGGATATAAAGCGGCATGCAGCGCGCGTCTCTAGATGTGGTAGATGCATTATTTTAATAAAGTTTTTGCTTTTGTAATATTTATCTTAAATCACGATTTAATCTCTTTTTATTATTACAAATTAATTGATTTTATAGTTTTAGCTTTATACGTTCAAACCATTATTTTATCATTTATTTCCATGGTGACATCTTTTGAAATACTTGCGTAGATAAGAATCAAATTATTTAATACGCTATCTTGAGAGTATTATGTATTTAACAAAAATACATAAATATTCCACCACCCCAACTTGTAAATAACAAACTAAACTTAAGCCTAGGCCTGTTCAAGGTATCGCCACAAAGATCGATCCCCTGCTGTCCTCGTCCAGTGGAAACCAATAACGTCTGCCGTATTATAGGTCCAAATTATGAGAGAGAGCTACCTACGCTGCCTTGGGCGACATTCCAAAAGATATGATGAACAATAATCATAAAGTAAATAATAATTAACCAATAGTTACTCAAACTCTTTTATGCCGAGTAGTTTCGAAACTGTTGGGTATAGTTAATTTATGTTAAATTTTATGAATATAATTAATGATTACTAAGTTTTAAACATTGTACCCCGGTGTTACAAGGACATTGTCTGAATAATACGTAGACGCACACAAAATGAGTCTATCTACGGAGTTGGAATAATATAATATGTATGGTACGTTTTAAGAAAAATATATTTTGATCTGTTTATATATTTATGTATCTATTTACCTACGTACAGGAATCTTTTGACGTTATTGTTACTGAATTTAATTAGAATTTACATAAGTCACCCGACTTATATCAATCTTATAAACGGACACAATTCCTGTTTATTTTAAAAGGTTTCTGAGTTTAT
This sequence comes from Papilio glaucus, assembly GCA_000931545.1. NCBI lineage: Eukaryota > Metazoa > Arthropoda > Insecta > Lepidoptera > Papilionidae > Papilio > Papilio glaucus. The sequence continues at coordinate 258,520 of JWHW01057405.1, forward strand.
TAAAATATATACTAGACCAGAGCTATATCTATTTGCTAAAAGATCCATTGGAAAAAGAGTATATATAATTTTTAATAAACATTTCTTAAACACGGTTTTATGTAATGTGAACGTAAAATTTAAAAGGTAAAGGTTTAATTAAAATAATTATGAAGTGGTCCAAAGTTTGCGATAATATCATAAAATTATACAAAAAATTATCCTTGGTCTGGCTTAATGTGGGGAATTAAGCTTTTAACAGGTTTAATATTAAACGTTTAACGTTAATACAAAATTTCGTATTACGAAACCAATACGTAATAATTGAATTTAATAATAGAATATAATATTGCAATATCACCAACTGTTTGCTAATTATATATTTAAATATAAATAGATCCCAAAGTTAAGTTACAAGCTCACAATATTGTTTACTATTCAATAGTGGCTGAGAGTCAACCAATCGCGGATGCAGACGACGATATAAGTGACCGCCCCGCGATAATAAATGAATTGTTAACAAAGAATTTAACCTTTAATTACCGATTATTCTAAATATTATAGGTTGCAGTTTATTGAACATCCACAGGAATATTTCTTTAACGACTGTGATTTCACATTACTGAACTAAAATAGAATAAAAATTCTTACAATTGTACGTAATACCTAGATGATAAGGTTAAATGAACGTTTTATGATCCCTAGGGCAACTTAGCCTAGGTCTTTAGGTTCTTTGTTTGCACATGGTTTGACACCCCTGCAAACATGAGTTTCGTTGTTAGCAGTTATTAAGATAAATAATATATTTAGAGAGTATAGTATTATATTTGGAGATTTATATTTAGAGTATTTAGATTTATATTTAGAGTATATAGTATTATTACGTGTCTTTATTTGTAACGTAGATAGAAGTTTAATATCACATTATCTATTATATAAATAACTGGATATTATTCAGAAATGTCGCTCAACAATCATTAAGTTGTGGTCACGAGGTTTGGTGGCTCGTTAAAATGTAAATTAATGTTTAAAATTTAAGCGACAGAAACTGTTTTTTTAATAGCACCAACCTTTCGGGCTTCTGCATGTTGAAATATTTCCAGTTAACTAATTTGGTATGTAGTTTTAGTGCGTCATTGTTTTTAGACTAATTTATAATATTATTTCACAATATCATTCCTAATCATTATTGGATTTCCAACGATGCGTACAGAACAGACGGACGGATGCATTAAATTATCACTGTTGTAATTGACCTTTAGGTTGCGTAATGGTGATTTGTTGGATGACGAATAAATTAACGCTCATATTGAACACAGATGAACTCGATACACACATGATAAGTTAATACCAAACTGTCTCGGAAGCTTCCGCAATGATAAAAATATAACTAATCGAGGAAGGTCCCCCAAAAATAACAGGGGATAAACTTATACTCCAATCACAAATTCTACATTGAATTTGTAATCCCTTTTATTCCACACGCAAAATACGCGCTTGTCGTGGAGTTGCGGAAAATAGCCTCCTACAAACTAACTAACTAATCCCTTTTATTATTTAGTTCAATTTAACGATTCGATTCGGCGATCATTGGAGGTCTTGAAATATTTATTATTACACAACAAAATATTTGAAAAGTAATTAACCGGAAAAAAACGACACCATTAAAACTTTAATGGTCACTTTCGAGGACACAAATGTTCTAGAAACTTCCGATTATACTTTTAATATATTATAATGTATTCCAAAGAAAACAAAAACTACTGCATGATATCAACAAAAAAAAAAAACCTGAATCATTATTAGATAAAAATAAATATACAAACAATTTAAACAATAAAACCTTTGTCGATTAAACTTCATTCATATTGGTTTTGTAGAGAATCATGATTTTGTGCATAAACAAGACAATGGTGACGACCGTTTGAGAATTTATTGCGCAGCAATGTCAGGCCGCATATGTTCTCACACAATAACAGGACTTATTAAAATAAGGCTGCGATCCACTAAGCGTTCACAATGCCTAAAATGCTCCTTTAGCCGTTCCACTTGACAACTATGATCGTTGTGGACACGGCGAAAAGTCACTAATGACGTCATCATTTTCACTCGGGCCAAGCTCACAAAGTCCCATCTCAATATGTGGGTATTTGTGAGCGTTGACAAATTTCACACGATTCTTAAAACTACAAGTAACAAAGAGTACTCTATGGACCATTATTGTGGCGCAAAAAATACCAAATATCCTACTATCACCATTTAAGAACCATTTTTATTACATTTAAACGTAAATTAATTAAGTACAGCTCTAAAATTAAATATAAAATTATAATTTTTAAAATAAATCGAGTTAACCAATAATTAATAAAGTTTATTTTTCACACTTACAACTTAACCTCTTTAAACTCTTGCTTTATTTTTTCTAACTCAACATTTGTATTATTTTTACATAAACACTCAAACAGCTCCATAATCTATTTCCACTTGAATTTAAAATTATAACGCTCGGAAACAAGTGGAACGCGAAAACCCGTTGTCGTGAGCACATAGTGGAACGTAGCCTAAATACATCATGTTTTAAATGAAAAAAACGCTTTGATTATTAGCTTACTGATTTAAGTTTCGCATTTCGAAATTATCGAAATAAAATAATAAACAACACTGAATCAGTGCAGAGCAAAAACGAATTTCTGTATATTTAGTTGAATTAACAGTAATTTCACAGTTTAACAATAATATGATTGTTAAACTGTGTTAACTGTTTTCATTTTCTTTTTATGCTCATGGCCACAGTTTCTCCAATAGAAGCGTATACTTCCACTTCTACCTTCAGAGTGAACGATTTTCATATTGTAGTATCTAACTTAACTATAGACAGGAGGTAAAAGGAATACACAGATTAAGTTGTTAATTTAGTTTACTAGTCGATTGTGAGCACCTACAACTATTTCTGTCCAAAGCAAGAAGACATTATGTTTAAACATTTTATGTGTTTGGTTTAATCATAAACGCAATAAACAGACCGTGTAAAATAAAGGCGCTTTAACTTTGGCTAAAAATAAATATATATTTTAGTTCGATGTGTGATAATCTTTAAAAACACTATGGCCTAAATATTATGGCCTATCAGCGCCTGCGCATAACATATCGGCAAATCAACAACGAAGATGGTAACTTTTTAACTGACTATACAATTCGGTGTAAAATTAATCCACACCTTACACACGTCATCGTTCGTAAGGACAATCGTAACGTGCCTCATTGCCCTTTCTCCTGCACTTGAGTGTGTTTATTAATGTGAGGATCTTGGCATGTAAAAATAAGCCCTATGAACTAGAAAATCTGAACTATTCGTCAACACATTCACAAAAACAAAAATTAAAGGCGTCGTAAAGACAAAACTTATTATTTACTATAAGTAAATTCATAAAATTAAATACCAAACATAGCTATTAAGAAATGGACGTTGATATCTTTATTTAATATTTAAGTTGAAGAACGTAGTAATTATACGTATAATATGTGTTAGTCACCTTATTTAATGATTCAATCTAAATATTACGTCACATTCGCCGAATGAAACGCTACCACTTCATATGAGATTAGATTAGGGCAAAGCATCGGAAATAGACATTGAAAATAAACTCTTTAAAGATGAACAATGAATTATTTATAGAACTTTGAAGGCACTGGGCCTAGCGCTTCTTTTTAATAACCACAAAATAATAATTGATTTATAAAAGAACTGAAAGTAATAATTGATATACGTGCCTAAATTATAAATTACCTCTTAGAGTTAACGGATTAGATACTAGAAATAACAATACCCATATTAAGAACTAAAATGGAAAATAACACAAAAATATCTTTAACAAGTTTTAAAGAATCTAGGGTTTTAATTAGACCTTTGCTTGTTAAATATTAGCTGTAACAAAAATTCGATTCAGACGACGTGAGACCCTCACTGTGAATCACGTTACAAATACATCTCAATATAGTAATGAGAGTTTATTATTGTTGTTGACCAGACAGTGTATTTATTCACTTACACTAAACAATCCGTTTCTCTTGACTTCCATTATATATCAACGAACAATTCACACAAAACAACACTATACAACACATACAATTTCATATATGCTTTACCGCACACATTCACAACACAATTGTCATTGTAGGAATAATATATGAATAAATTTCATTCGACACTTTATCAATGTTCACGACAATAATAAAAGAGACGTAAATATAATTAATTCTTGTCACTTTTTTAACATTCTTTTAGAATTATTGTACGATCTTGGAATTAACATCACATATTAAGTACAAGGTTAGTATTAAGTAGAATTGTATGATTCGTTGTAAAATTAGTGTGCATAGGTGTACACTTCGTCGTATATTTTGATACACTATCTAGGTAAAGTTGTATTATCACATATTATCAACGCAAACGCAAACTTGTGTGCGACTTTACTTATCCATTTCACACGCAAAAATTACCAGCTTTAATATTTTTATATACATGTATTTTATCACGATGCTCATCTATTACGTTACATGCCCCAGACTCATTTCTCAGTAGAAGCAAAAATTGCTTATCACAGACGAATATCCGAAAAGATGGTCAACATTATTCATTAATGAGGCAAGAACCTTTGAAACTCCGCCAATACTTTATTTATGTCGTATTAATGGTAAGACTATATACGTTTAAAAGATGACGGTATTCAAGGATATATACAATATACGCCGTAAGTAAAATAAAGATTTTCGTTTTAAAAATATATAAAGTACCTACGTTTAAGGAATACAAAATTAAACATAGCATATATAAAATGATAAAACTGCGTCTTAACATTTAAATATAACGATCTAAGGATCGATGGTTCCAATCCGTATGTGAATCCAGCGTTCGGTATCTATGCATGCAGACACAACTTGTTATAGCCTTCGAAGTTTCTTCACTTTCTAGCTTAGGAACTAATTATTATGTATGTATTTTATGAATTTAAAAATAATTGAAATGGCAACGAACCTGCAACAGCAGCTTTCCATTTCTTGTAACGGATGTGGTAGAATTGAGTTTCTGCTTAGATTTCGATTCGACCAGTTTCTCCTGTTGCAACAACTGTTCGTGTACCCTGTGTTTATTCAGTTGCTTAATCATTATAAACGACGAATACTCTATGGACCGTCAATTCACAAAATAAAACACTGCTTTTTATATATTACAACACTTTACCAACATCACATATCATAGATACTGTGTATTTGAATTAAGAATGATTAAAAATACAAATTTCAAATTAAATCATTTTTTCAAGATGGCGGCAAGGTGAAGCTCAGTAAAGTCTGAATTGTACGAACCAAACAATTGTCAGAGCACAAGACTATTCTTATCAACGGAACAAAGTAAAATGAAGTGAACATATTTGCCCTCTCGGAGATAATGGGGACTATTAATAAATATCTTCGGAGAATAAATTTTCAATCCAGATCATTCACCGTCAAGATGATTTAATACGATTTAATTGTTCAACTTAAAATAAAATATGATGTTTATTATAATCTTATAAACGATGGATACGCGCCTTCTTTTAACCTTCTTGTACCTTTGTTTGATATGTCATGTGTCATTCAGAGAAAAATATATTTAGTGTAAGCCTTCTATTGCTATAGTTTGCTCTAACTCACCTTTACAAACTTCACAACTGAAGTGTATTTCATAATATCTACCCTTTTTTATTCCTATAATCATTTTCTTTTATGGAACACGGTAGCAAACGAACATCAGGTCGGGATGAAATATCCTTATTTCGATTTATCCTTTCTTCTGTTCATCAAAGGCAACACATTTGCAACTCATTAGCTTGTTGAAGATGCCTATGGGTAGCAGCTACTTAATATTAGGTGAACTGCTTACTCGTTTGCCACCATAATCCATTAAAGAAAGGCTTAACATACAAATATGTAAGGGTAGGTGACAAACCAATTTTCCTTTCTAGTAACTGAGGTATTTATATTACTTCAGAAATATGGCAAATAATGAAATGGGACTCAGGAATGAAATTAGACTAATTTTATAGGTTTATTTCATGTTTTTGTTCCATACTCTTGAAGTGCTTTACTCGTGATATCTAACGTCGATGTTACAGCTGGTGAAATAAATAAACGCTGTACGATAAACGCGAAAAAAATCGTAAAATTAATTTATTTTAAATGTGTAATGTATTCGTGTAAATATAAGAAATCGTTATGGAACTTATGATTCTTAATTCAATTGTAACGAATGTTAAAACTAAGTAATATTACCTTTTGTTAACTATTTTACAATTTTTTTTGCATTAAATACATATTGTTGGAAATGGCGGCGTTCTATGAACGCCCTCTGCTACACAACGGGGAATTAAGACAATAAGAACATTAGTGGTTGTTACAAAGATACGTAAATCGTGGTTTAACAATTGTAGGGTAGCTATAAAAATGGTGTTGATTACGTAATGTATCAATGTCGAAATCAATAAAACTGCTGAACAATAAGTTTAAACAGTCCAACGCCAATGGCCAATATCAAGGCAATTGAAAGCCATTTTTGCAGCTATGCAATAACAGTTAAACGATTTCACAGAATACTCGGAAGAAATTCAAGTTACGGACATTTCCGAGGAAACAAAGCAAAATACGTGACATAGTTGTTCCGAGAACGATTTAAAGTTATTTCCGTTTCAATATTGTTGCAAGAGTAACTGGAAATGCTGAATGTACAACTTTGTTGTGATTGAAAATAGACCCAATAGTCGCAACACTTATCTGGAAACTCCTATATCGCATCGTCTCATTATAGATCCGAGTAAAATTGTTCCATAAACATAATTCGCTAAGTTATTTTAAAGGAAAGGGGGGCAAACTAGTATCTGCTCACCTAATGGTAAATGATCACCCACGCTCATAAACATCCGCAACAGCAGAGCTGTGTTTTAAGTTTAGATTAGCAAGCCTAGTTATGTACAAATGAGTTAGTAAATCCTTTCTTAATTTTTTTGGTTGTCAAAACTTAGTCTATACATATAATAAAAATGTAACTGATCGCTGTCGGTACATGGAAGATATTTGAGAAAAACTATTATTGGGGGCCTTCATAAACGCAATACAACCCAAAACAATGATTATTATAATTTTTGTCTGTTTTTCTGTGCGTTTGTTACCGCTAATCTCTGAAACGCCTTAACCGATTTAGGTGCGGTTTTCTCTAATGTATTATCGTAAGCTTCACAGTTTAAAAATAAAAAAAATATATCAATTTAACTGTGCTACAACCACTCTGTGTCGACCCCACATACCCGGGAAAAGGGCAGGTAGATGATGATGATGTTACGGTAGTATTAAGTAGGTAATATCATACTAATAATTCGTGTAAGTAAAATTGCAGGGCGGGTGAAGCCGCGGGGCACTGCTAGTTGTATAATAAACTCAGTGAAAGAAGATATATCGCTGCCTAACCCCAATAACTATGAATAGACTTGCGATTGTTTTGTGTCAAAGAGTAATTGCAAATGAGACATATAACTCAAAATTTGTTTTGCTCGGTATACTGATCATGTTCGATATTCCACTGTTGCCGTTTACAACACGGTAGTAGGCTATTTACTACAAATTAAACGCTAATAACCTGTAGGTTATCTCTTACTAACTTGATAACACATTTACATCTGTACATGACTACAATGTAAGAGGATTCAGTAAAATATCAACATTGCCGTGTTCATTAAGATAAGAAATTACAAATTAAAGTGTATGTATTTCCTAGTTAAATAAAGCTTAGGTACCTTATGTTCGTAAACATTTCAAATAGATACATTTTCCTTTCAAAGTCTTTTTTTGTTTTGGAAAATTTCAATGGAGCTTTCATTTTATGTGAATAATGTATGAAAGAAACTCATTAATGTCTAACAGCGTCATTTATGTTTAAAGGCTCTTTATTAGAAAATGACTTACCATATTATTTGTTTTTCAAGCGAGTTTTGAATCACATGTATTTTGAAATCCGCTGAAATGCTGCGGAAAAAGAAACGGCTCCTTGTGACGTCAACATCTCTCGGTTTCCCGCGCCGCGACTGCCGCGATGCGCGCGACAGAATACATGCCGTTTAAGCTCAACAGATAACGATACAGGTATTCAGTTATATGTGTATATGTCCGAATATAGTATGCAGATTTGCGAAACACTTTTTTAGAATTCAAAACGTTGTCTCCTTCAATCGATTACGTATCGCATAATCGACAAATATATTATTTATCTATGTAATCAAAGATAGAGACTTTTTGTTAGGGCCCCCAAAAAATATTGCTTTTTTATATGATAAGAGGGCAATCCGTAGTTGTCGAATGTAAACCGAGGATCGGTCCTCGGTTTACATTCGACGTATTACGAGGGTCGTGCCCAAAAGAAATTAGATACTTCATGATCATTTGAGAGATACTGGCAAGTTATACATCATTGTAAAGGTTGGTTATTTACTTATAAATTTAAAAAAGGAACACTGGGAAAATCTTAGTAATATTTTTTTTCTGGCTGAATTTGGCGGGATTTTGTCGCGACAATGGAGCTAGCTTACTCGCAGTGATTTTCTTATTATGATTTATTATGACCTTAAAAAAGGTTTAAACCGTCAAAATGTGAAGTTTTAGTCACGACTTTTAGTATCTATGTGTTCACGTGCAACAGTTTTTGTTTTGCTGAATATAAAAAAGGACGAGGAGTTTTGAAGGTTAAGGAGGAGACAGGACAGCCGACAAAGTATAGCTTGAGCATGAGGGTATTGGATAAGCAACATTGCAAATCATCATTCATGATAAACTGCTGTACCTCCATAAGCGTTGTTCAAGATGGGTGCCGAACAAACTCAAAGATTTACAGAAAAACCGTCGTGTGGGTTAATGCAAATTTATACCGTACCCAATACCGTATACGTTTTGGACACCAACCCTCCTCGACAATAATTGCTTGTACTAAATTCTTAAGCCAGTGTTATCATAGACAATTCGAACAGTGACCTAGTAGTTGAAGAACAAAAACGATCGTGCAATGTGACAAAAGTTTAATGAAACAAGAACAAAGAAAAAAACGGCATAACAACTAATGCTTAAAATATTATCATCTCTCAATTAACACCAAAACGTATTAAGTATGTTTGCGACGGATGATTCGGTTTTGGTTTCGGCAAAATATAGTTTCGACCATGACAAAACTACATTAGAAAGAAACATACTTAAACATACATGCGTCATTTAATTATCAGGGATTTCCTTAAATACAGCCTACATAATAACCTAAATTAACAAACATAGCTTACCAGTAATTTCTAATATTAAAATTAAATGAAAAAATCGGTATTTTCCGTGCGCTATTACTCCCAGATAGTGAAATATATTCATATCTTAGGAAATATTTTCATTATTTAATCTTGCCAACAACTGTATGGTACAAATATAACGAATTAATATCTGATGTTATCTACATTGTCTCTGATGTTTTTTTTAATAATGATGAATTATTAAACTGCTACTTTATGTATTCATGTAAAAGCTTTACTTCATATCAGCCTTCCTTGCAATGCAAAACATATTTTAATAACTTTTAGTTAGCTGTTAAATCCGCCTGCCGTGAAATCACAATAAAAAATGTTTTAATTTTATATTTTAAAAAATCTATAAAGTAGATATGTATGTGGTCGTAAACCACATTTAATAATTGTTGCACAGAACTGCAAAAGTTGTCTTATTTAATTAAATTGCAGTTTCGAAAAGTAAAATAATGTGCTTTGAGTCACAACAATTCTACAATAATAATGTATTTTCATTGAAAATTTGAATTGAAATCAAATCCTTTATTGTAAATTAACTCTTCTAATAATTCATATTATATTCAGATATAAAAGAATTTAACTAACACTTTGGTTTGGGGAGTGTTTATATATAATAACCTACAATAAGGATACCTAAAAATAAAGACATATATTTAATGTCACAATTTTATACCAACAAAGTTATTTATAGCCTAAATAATAACAAAGTAAAAATAAAAAAAAGTTAAAAAACACCTTTGCCTTTGTCCTGCAAGATACAATTGTATAACAAGAAACAAATTTGACAGCTTGTTTTGAACATTATTACAATTTTAATTTTAAATTAGCAAATCGAACATTGAAGGGCACTAAGAATTAAGAAAGCAGGTTTAAGCAATTAATTCTGTTCAACTCACAAACTTTTACTAGGTAGTGCAATATTTAACATATGGCAATTTTTTAATATATGCTCATATTCGCGAAATCCCCCCTCTGCCCTCCCTTCCGCATATCATCATATTTCTGCCGTATGAAAATTTAAGCTGAATTTCTTAATTGTTACTCTAATTAATTATTCAAGCGTGCATTGCACTTCCTTGTTCTCATTAAAACTCTATAAAATGTGTGCTTTTTACTTTTACCTTGCTAAAATCTACCCCCAGGAAACTCAAGACACCTCAATTACAATTCTACAGTAATATAAAATGTTGACTTGCCTAAACTAACTGGTAACTGCAGGATCTAGTTAAATTATAAAGTTATTTCTGTCAAATATGACAATTACAAGTAATTACATAAAAAATGCATCACACAACATTACTGACCGCAACTTTTTTTTCGTAGAATAGTACAAATAATAATTCTATGTACAAGTATTAAATGACCAAGAATCATGCAACTTTTTATTATTTTACTATAAGAGGCATTAAATATTTAAAGGCAGTTTAAGAGATATATAAACCTTAGTATAGTACGTTTGAACTAAAATGGATTGTATTGTGCAAAACAAAGCAATAACTGTCTCTTTCAAACTCATACGTTTGACTGTGCGCGAGAGAGACGGACAGACTCTCATTGCAGTGCGTCACGCTACGCGCTTATTCACAAACACTACAAAACCGCAACATGTGAAGTTATGAAGGTGTCAGCTTTAGTCAACCGGCCTATAGAAGTAATGTTACATTTAAGCTCTGGCAAAAGAAAGTTAACTTTAGAATTAATATCATTTATTTCCACAAAGAATCTTGGATAAACGAGTTTATCTAAAGTTAAATTATGATAGTTTTAGTTGTTGTCCCCTTTGCAACATGTAGTGTGATATATTCTCGTAAGTGAGGAATGTGATCATTGTAGCGGGCACCACTCGCACGAGGTTCGGTTGCAGACCCTTGTAGAAGCCCCGCCAGCCCTCGTGCCTGTAAGTAATTTAGGCTGCTCTTTACAACGATAACCAAAAATAATTCGCCATGAAAACAAAACTTTACTTACCGACATTTGACATTTGCACATCACAAAAAAGCACATGTTGCATTTGTCTGTTTTTTTGTAAATATTTTTTTATTACCTACCTGTTCTCTTTAATGTATTTAACTATGAAATCGTAAGGGTCTCAGGGTTATTCCGTTTGGGGAAGTTTATATAAGACTCAAATGTTAAACGTTAAAAAGGTTAGTTCTACGAATACGTAGTAAAAAAAAGTATTGTATTATAAAATAAAAACAACATCCCCATTTTCAATTTGCTATCTTTTATTGATTACACAAATTGAATAGGTGATTGGAAACAGTTGAAACTTTATACATTATATAAAAATATATAATATGTCTGAATGACTAATTTATTTGTGGCCAGCCACTAAACAACGCGTTATACAACAGTGCAAAGAAAAATATATGCGATTATGCTATCAAATGAAAAAAAAAAGAGAAGCGCGACGTCAATACACAGTGTACCTATCATCTAAATAAATCTATGTATATGTATACATAGTTGTCCATAAAATATTGAGATATTATCTATGGTATGTCAGTTTTGAGTTTATGTAAACAAAACAATTTTTTTTATACTATTAATCTATTTATGTTTTTTTACTTTATATGTCTCATGTTTACTTTAAAGTAACTCCCTAAATTTGAGGTTCTGTATATTTTATTTATGCTAAAATATATATGTCGTCTAATATATTTTAGTGGCCATTTGGCTGTCAATAATATCGATAAAAATTCGGTTTCTTTACATAAACTTCAAAATAAAGAGTGTGAATCTCAAATTATACAAAATTAATCTAAGCCAGTTTTTTCTTCAAACATGTAAACACTAACAAAACATTCGACACATATTTATGAAAATAATTAATTAAATATTTAATGATATATAATGAATGATATACGTTCTTTTTTTTCATGTATTTATTTTTTTGCATTTTTAGGTTATGTCTATGCAAACATTAAGATGGTACCACACTAGACGCTACAATGAAAAACAGGCACTTACTTTAAATGAAGAAAAAAAACCATTGATTTATTTTCATAGTTACGCCAAAATTGTAAATGACAGATAAAAGTTGTGTAATGTGTTATCTAATTTTGTATAAAATAATATTTTTTATAATATAATTATTTATTACATGTTATGCTACATATTCTTTGATTATGGATGGATACAAAAATTTTTATTCATTGTTTTTGTCTTTCAAATTGCTTTTCCCCGTCAGACGATCGCAAAACGAATATATTTTTCTCTGTACCGAGACATGTCAAATAATATTTTTAACGAGGCAAAATAACATGTTAGATTTGAACATCACATTATTTTTGGTGTATTTGTCATTACTTCACACATATCAATGAATACCAGCACTATATTTAAACCCAATATAATCACATTCAAAAGTTACTACAGAAAGTATAATTTTCATAGTTTTAAATTTGTAGTGTTAGCATTTTATTATATATGAGTAATATTGATATGTGTGAACCGAATTTATGGTCAATAAATACTTAAATTTTATATTGGTTTATTCTATTTTAATATTAAAACCCACCGCTGAAGATACTAAATAATTTGAACTAATAACAGAAAATGTAAAGATTTTATAACTGCAAGTTGCGTGAGATGAGTACATTTAAATATATAACAAAACAATGGTAAACAACTGGTCTATGACAAGCGTCTAAGACAGAATAGCTTCAAGCTTGCAAGTATTTAGTGTGACATGTAATAATTTACTAATATTAAAGTATAATTTCACTAAATGTTAGTTTTCAAAGAGGGAAGCAAGTTGAATCGAATCCGTCTTGCATAAAGAGTCTAACGTCGTCTCACCACACATGTAACGTTATACAATCGAAACAAATACGTGTCTTTTATTAAATGGAGATTGGAAGTCAATATTTATTATAATCTAAGTACTATTATCACAAAAATTATATAACAACTAAATTGTGCTAAACAGTGCAACGCGCGATATTGGTGTTCAGTGTTGCACGATTTTGACGCAATCACGATCTGATGGGAAATGGTATAACTAATATTTACACGAGATTACGGTTATGGCGGCATTATAAGTTATCACACGAAGAAACACAACATATGTCGTGAGACAGGCTATAAACATAGACAATAATTAACAAACATTTGATCGTACGCATACAATAAATTCCCTACCCACTTTTTCACCAGAACTTTAATTAACAATTCAAAATATTCAAGTAAGATGCAATTATTGAAAAAAAATTACAAAATAACCTGTCTGAATCTCGTATTCTACTTTACACATCTATAAAAATGTCTCCTTAATAACATTTTATTGTGGTCAATTTACTTTTAGTCATATAATACACATTTAGAAAAAAAATACGCTCACAAAAATGCATTTACTAAACGATAAAGAAAAAAAAAGAAAAATCCTGCTTAAATTACTAATCTTACCTTAACAAAACACTCCATATACAAAAACGACACCAAAAGAACCCTGTTGGTGAACAGCTGTCAATTGAAATGTCATAGACAAAGATTTAAATACAAAGACCATACAAAATCTATGATTTACTATTATAAAAGTAATACTCGATTTTATTTCTCTCTCACTCCATATTATAAGTTTTTACTTTGTGGTTTTCCGCAAAGGTTTATTTAAAAAAAAAGTTACACATATTCTTTTTTTTTCTTTTTTTTACAAATAACAAGTTCCTATTATTTATGAATTTTTACGCCTTGTGTACGAAGATTCGTTTGATAATAATAATACTCAACAGAGTGATCGGCATAACAATTAGCATTGTGATGTTATCATTGTGATCCATAACAATATGTATTTAAAAAATATTTTGATATTTTGAAAATGAATAAATTATTTTTAAAATGGAGCTTAATAGGACAAAATAACTGATCTAATATTATTTTCTTATCTAATTTTACCACAAAATCAAATTTGTTTTTCATATAATGTTATTGCTACATAATTAGTGATGCATTTACATCTATACTTAAAATTTTGTGAGTAGGTCTTCACTTCTAAAATGCTGAAGCCATGTGTTACACATACCGGGATTTCTAACATTGAAGTAAGCCATCTAAAGGCGTCCACATTCTGGATACTCTATCGTTGTAAGTTACTAGAATGTTTAGGCTGCTTGGTTTGATCCTAACATTTCAAACTATTTAATTTTTAAATTACCTCGGCCAACAACTGTGTCGAATTGTCCATAAGGGCAACTTTGTATATTAAAGTCTTTGGTCACAGAATAGCAATTATAACAATTAAAAATACATATTAATTAATAATCAAATTAACTAGTCGTGCACGTTTCCCATCAGATAGGCGTTGATCGGTCGATGTATTTAATCGTTATTTGTGAATTTCTCCCATATGAGCATAACTAGGCATATGTTGGGCGTTACATGTAGGAGATACGGCGTGAGGCCCTTGTAGAAGCCTCTGATGCGTTCGTACCTCCAGGTGTCGGTGACGCAGTGCCAGGCGCCGCGGTAGCTGCGGTGATGGTCCTGCAGCCGCGCGCGCACCACCTGGTACGGGTAGGTCGCGCCCGCCGCGATTAGCTTCGACACTGCAGCGAACGACAGGTACTCCAACGATGTCTGCAACAAACACATTGGTATTTTCCGGCCCCTTACCTAACCTCAACTAACACAAACTGTCCTAACCTAACCAAAATACACAGACGAGATTGAAAGAGGCGGAAGACATCTGATATATCTTGTCACGCCCATAAACAGTCTTTTAGTACATAATTGGGGCAACAGTGTTTGGTTTCATCTTGAAACAAAAACATAGCGATCGACGAAACTCAAAAAATAACCTTCTAAGCGAATTGTACTTTCTTGGAACCTTCTCTAAAAATGGACGCGAAAGACTCCGATGTTTAGAATATTTATGATTATCACTTAGAATTGAAGAAGCTCACATTAACATTGTTTATTTTTTAACTTTTATTTTGGTCATACTCAAGATTTTTGAAGGCCTAATACTACTAAATACTATAAAAAATTTACAATAAAAAAAAAAGAAAATGACATCAAAACAACTCAAGCTATAATTACGAAACTTGTTCGTATGAGACATATAATGAATGAGATCAACATACCAATTTAATGTCAATGGGCAGGTTCCTGTACTCGTTGTATCTGTTCTTCATTTCCTCGTATGTCATGAACTGCAGCGCGCCGTGCGACACGCCGAACATGCCCGGCACGAAGCCCTGCAATTAAAACAACCACATTTCTATAATTTAACTTGAAATCTTCTTTGATAATCCTAATAGATTATAAACACATTTTTTTATAATAAAACTAGCAGCAAACACCCGGGTTTTTTCTTCTAATTACAAAATTAACTATCGAAAAATAAATTTTCAACTTATGTTTTATTACAACCATCCACATGACACATGAGAACGTTGAAACTACAACCACCCACACCACATACAATCGGTTTGTGATTTGTAAACTTTAAAGTTTACAAGTTATTTAAAGCTTTACGTTTACGCGTTTACAAGTTATTTTAATTTATTCTGACAAAGAACCTTTAAATCATTAAACAAAGACCTTGAGATCATTACTTTCTGTTGAATGTAACAATTTATATAGGTTTATTTGTTCTTTAAATAAATTCAAGGACTGAAAACAACATACTTATTTACACACTATTGTAGATTATATTAATCTCTAAAATGTTTTAATGTAACCTATGAAATCTAAAATCGAGGACAAAAATCAACGTTAGACAGATAAGATAAAATAATCGAAACGAATGAAATATCGTTGTTATTGGATGATATATCTGTATTTCTGATAAAAATAGTCTTTGTGTTGCATTTTCTAACGCCAATAATTTTTCAAATGGACTCTCCATTACAACAAAATAAGTATTTCTCATTGTTGTGTCAGTAACAACACATTGCAACGCTAAAACGAAAGACAGTACTACTCTCACTAGATGTAGATTATCAATATAAATTCTCACTAGATATAAATAAATAAGAACCCGATAAACAAGCTGTCAGTGTATCGAGCTTTTATGTTTTAGGTTGTTAATTCTATTTCCTGAACGAAACTGGTTTAAATACTTGGGATGAACCTATCTTAATACACCAGGGACTTGTCACGTTTAAAGTTGACGGTGAAAAGCGATAACGATTACAATCTTTGTCTACCCTGAATGCATTAATGAGATGTGAGATCATTTATCATTTTTTATTTAATTTATATCTAAAAATATATGAAAACCCGACGTAATTACACATTCTAACAACGTACTACTTGCAACAACAAAAGCCGTGGCTCAACACTTTCAACAATTAAACATTTCTCAACAATTAATTGATCATTATGTTAAGTAAAAGGTTTTTTAAACGAAATTAATAGTTCAACATAATTTACTTATCGAGAAACGCGTGGTAGAACTAATTAAGGAGTCGTTTGCAACCTATAACAGTTATGTTATTAATTAGGAGTAATTCATCGGCCCTCTTTCAAAACTGATGACCAGATCGGAACCCGCGCAGAGTAATGATTTTCCACAGTTGTAAATGTGTAAAAATGTAATAAATATTTAATTGGAAAATTTTAGCCAGTGCCTATTAGATATGGTGCCTTACGCCTTCCCTACTCACACTAAAATATTGTAAGATGACGAAAGTTTAATCATTCATACTTGGGGTGAAAATAATTATAACATTACTAGCTGTGCCCTGCGGTTTCACCCGCCATGCAATTTAATTTAGCCGACGATTTTCCAACCTAAGCTGAATCCTATTATGAATCAGAATAGCTCGAATATAGCCGAATTTTTTCCTACCTACTTGATACTTATCGTTATACTTTGGACAACTCAAGACAATATCTTTATAAATTATAGCCTATGTGTTATTCTGATGAATAAAGTATACTATTGTAAAGTTTCATTAAAATCTATTCAGTAGTATTTGCGTGAAAGAATAACAAACATCCATACATAGAAACTTTCGCATTTATAATATTATTAATAGGATAGTAAGATCCACAAGGCTAGTACGGAAAAACGTGCTTAACATAAAAAATTGACACGCTAAACTTCTGGAGCCTGAGAATAATTTGTTGCACAGTTGGAATTAATTGTTTAACTCAAATCAATACTTGATGAGCGTAAAAGTAATTCTATCAAGAATTTTATTTAAATGTAAACATTGACGATGATCATTATTATAATTCTTCGACGCGAGTTATTTGTATAATATCTCCCAGCTCTTAAAGAATTCACTATGTTATGATATTTGTGTTTTATGTATTTTAAAATTATATTTTCTGTAGCATGTACATGGTATAAGTATAGCATCTTACTTATTCTTAACAGTGGTATAGCCCGCAAAAACAACATCTGTTGCACGAACGGGCCGGCTCGACCGATGAAATACCACAACCTCATGAAAACAGGCGTGAAGTAGAAGTATTCTACGTTTGGTCTGATGAGTGAGGTGCCAGAGGCCTAATTTCAGTCCTCTTTCCCTTCCCACCCTTTCGTCATAAGGATAGGATAGGAAGGGGAAGAGGATTGGACGGGGAGGGGGTTAACGGAGGAAAGGAAATGTCCTGTCTCTATCCATTAAAGGTAGGCAACGCATCTCTGCAACACATTTGCTTGTTGCGGATGTCTATGGGTAGCGTTCACTTAACATCAGGTGATCCGCTTGGTCGTTTGTCACCCTATTCCATTAAAAAAATTGTTTAATTTGATCCGGTGCATGTATACACATTCATTGTAAGCCATACACCACCNNGAAAAAAAC
>JWHW01057405.1:301774-313541 GCA_000931545.1 Papilio glaucus
TATTTCTGTGATAACTTTGCAGACAAACATGCACCGTGGTCGCTTTAATACATAATTGCATTGGACATTCGGTGCAAAGGAAAGCTAACGTCAGTTGCAGATAAAGCGGCTTAGCGAGATATCAACGTTTGACGTCTGTAACATACTCGTGTTTTAACAACAAAATACCTACTAGAGCAGTTGACAGTATGAAGAAATTTGGTAGATTTTAATATGTATTATTTTTATATATTTTTTTACGGTGTAAACATGTAAAAAATAAATTGTTGCAATTAAAATAACAAATAATCATTTAAATTTTTGAAAAATAAAACTGCGATTTTACTGTTATCCGTCACGTGACAACGAACGCCAATCAGACCGCGTGACGTCACAGTCTGGTAAACACGACAAGTTTTCAACTTCTTAAAATCAGCGTTTTCCAGTAATTATGCACCAAAATAATAGTTTTCCAGATATCCACTGTGTTCTTACGGCTTCAACAACTAGCTAAAATGGACTCAGGTCTTATAAAGGCAAATGGCACAAAATCGATGTTGTTATGCTCGGTGGGCATTTTTCGCAACTTACACCAATTTCTACTCTGCAGAATTCCGTAATATCCAAACTTTTGATTAAGTATACGACAGTATAAATTAGACATAGAAACATATTTTCAAAAAAAGTAAGTAGAAATAATCCCGCTTAGACATTAGCTTGAAGGTTAAGTTTACAAGCAATTTATTAAATACTAAATAACTTGTAAAACGAGTAATTATGTAAGTGTCGTTACATATGTTATTCGAAGGTTTATTAAATCCCTTCCGTCCTATGATTTAATTACAAGTAATAAAAATAATTTTCTTAAGTGATCTAAGATGAGAATAATAAAGTCAGAGTCTAAAAAAAATATAGAACGGGACCGGTTTCATTAATATTTATAGTGACGACGCTTAAACCAATAGGCACACAATAATTTCATCCGAGTATCGTAGTAAATACACACCTATTTATACGGCCCTGTTTAAAACAGGTTTTACATGTTTACAGAAAGATTTCTTACAATCAATATTATATAAAAAAAACAAGTCAAAATTTAGGCATAGCATAATATATGTGTTTTCGTATAATCGAAGGTCAACGTGTTTTTGCATAGCACATGTTTGTTGATGGCGCAGCAAATCTGTTTACATTAGGAACTTTTGTGGCGATATCATAAAAGATATGAAAGAAATCGATCAACGTATTCGATATATCGGATATATTAGCATCGTGTTTCAGTATTTTTCCGTCGTTCAATTTATTATCGACAATGGGTAAATAGCTGCGGCCGAGCAAACATATGATAAACATCTTGCTAGCACGTCGTTATATTGTTGTACAATAAACATTTGTAGATTAGAATCACGATATTGAAGAAAATGAAGAAGTTGTTATAAATGAAAAAGGGACATTTATTACTTAATAATTTAAAACGTTATTTTTAGAGCCCTTTCAATTATTAAATTTTCAACGAAATTACATAGCAATTATTTCGGAATTACGTACCAATCTTTGCTTGCCCGTGACCCTTTTATTTGCAAATTATTTCTCTATCTTGATGGGCTATGAGACTATTGTGAGAGGCCCTCACCCTTACACAAACGCAACTATCTTATCTCTACAGGATAGGACTACTCGTATTAATACTACGATCAGGAGAGCACGTGTCTCCGTTCCAGTGGCACATCGGGGCTAGCTTTCCTTCCGTGTCTATTCTAAGCAGCACTGCCTGGTCACGCCTGAGTCATGCAAATCAAGCGTACAATGAGGGAATTAGCATACTGCGGCGCCCGGCTCAGCCTTCAAGCAAATTAAATTTGCAACTACGCACTTACTACTTACAGAACCAGTTGTTAAATCGCTTGCTAACGACGCAAAAGAAAAAAAAACGAAACGAACAACGTGATAGATATTACAAACAATAAACATGACACTTTACATAAGGTCGGTTGTTTTTTTAATGATCAAAGAGCAAGGAACTTTTTAGGGCGTTTCATCTGCGCGCGTAAATGTCAGAAAGCAGGTCAGCGGCGTGGCCGGTGGCTTCTAAACAACGATTGGATGAGTATCTGGTAAACATAACTGAGGTGACGTAACAACGCGAGCGGAGACGCGATCTTTCGAAATAAACGATAGTACTTTAGTTGCTGGCGCGATATTCAATGAGATATTGACGACACGTAGATTGCGGCGTGCGTCGCAGTGGAGGGCTAGTTTCAAGGTGGACTAGTAATGTTGGCCATGCGACTGTAGAGCAGTCACTGTACTTAGTATATCATTTGATAAAAAAAATCAATACATATAGTACCTATTAAAATCTACAAAGTACCTATTAAAGTATATATTAAAAGACAATTGTATAGATATATATATATATAGTATATTGTGATTCGACAGGGTAAATCTATAATGTACCTATCATGTATGCTTAACTAAAAGGCGAAGGTAGGTGTATGTATTAAGAGAATATTTCTTTGAAAATATAAACTAGTTGTAGCATCGTAATAATTTATGCAATGAAGTAATAAAAACTCGAAGTGCATAGCTCAAGATCACTCGGATCGCGAGCCCTGTATTAGATGAAGCTGTAAGAACCGTCAATAAGGTTACCAGCATCGAAATCTCCGAAAATATCATCGAAGTGCCAGTAACATTTATCAGCCCACTAATTTATGATAAAAGAAGCTTAGTAATATATGTGTATCCTTGAAACAGCTATAATTAGAACTAAGACAGTACTTATAGATCAACATTCAATGTGCGAAGTTGTAGGCAATAGAAAATTACATAAGAGATTCTTGAGGTTAAATAATTGTTATAAATTAATAACACAGCACAATTTATTCACTAATAGTACTTTTGTTACCTATTACATAGTTGTTTTTAGCATTGCTATTTATGGGTAGCTATGAGGACAGTCATAATATTGAGCGCTTGTCCTACAGAGTGGTGAGAATCGGTCGATGTAACGACATCAAAGCCGGTATAAAACGGGAGAACAAATAAGCACACGAGCGTGTAGAGCATGAAGGGATAAAAATACAACACTGGACGCGATGTAGTGGGTGAATAGGGACGGATTGGGGTCAATCGCTTGAGGCCATCTGCGATAACTAATTATAATAGAATACACGAGCTCGGTAGCACAGTTGCAAAGCTCCATTGATTAGTATACCAGTTCAATTTATTAGTATACCAGTTCATACGTGTACCAATCCAGCTAGGTGGAAGCGAATGAAAATGGAAGCTTTTGCAACATTGATGATCACTGGAATATGTTTGAGAAGAACATAAAATTATCTATATGTATATCCTTTATGAAAATTACATAGCATAAAGAAAGAAAAAAGAAGTCGATAGAAAAGTTGATTATCATGCTTCTAGTTACTTAAATAACATTTGAACTTTTGGCAGATAGCTAGCTAATTTGTCCGTTGATAAGCCTTTCAGAAATGTTGCTGTTAGAGTGAGTTAGTTAAAAATAACCGTTCTTATAACTAACAGATTTATGTAGAGAAATAGAAGTATAAATACACCCCTCGTATTCTGTCATGGTAGTACCTCGGTCGAGCTTTTTTGTTATTTGTCTAACAGCTCCTTAACTGTACCACTACTAAAAGTATCATTATATCTATTGCAAATGTCGATGTCTGCTACCACAAAGTAAAGTGTCTTAAAGCTCTACTAAGACAAATTGGCAGAGATATGAAAGTTTCGTCGTCGCCGTTTTCGATCAATGACAAAGTTGAATATTTTACCGTTTCATTGTGACATATGCGGAGGTCGTGTTGGGACCTACAAACGCAATAGAGCATTATTATTGAGCTAAGTGACACGTTATGCAAGCGAGCTGTTCCCACGCGGCGTGACTGTAATTACAAATACACACAAATGCATCGGACATAGACAAGTACTTTGTGAGTTTGTATTTTAATCATGCATCGACACCTGATTTCCATTACATTATCAGAAATAAAATACATTACAGACGAAATGGCATACATTTTCTTTAATTTACCAAACTTGCCCAGCGGGTCAACGATCGGATATTACAGAGATAGATAAATCGGATATTTACAGTACCATTAGGCCTAAAAACAATAATTTTACAGTTATATTTAAAAACATATTAATCAAATTGACACGAATAAATACGAATACATAAGAAATTTATCAAATACCTAACTTATTACAACATTAATAATCTTGATACAAGCAAAGCATAATGTCTTGTTTGTAACATTTATTAGCGATTTTTTCATTCAAATGCTGATAACAATGTATCAGAGATTTACACGTTCATTTCCGTTAAAATATTTTGTCTCGAAGTAAACAAACAAGAAATTATATGTATAATATAAAACTCGTTTCTGAATCATTAAATATGATATCGTAAGAGGATAATGACATTAATATTTTAAATAAATAAGTGATCAGACAATACATTAATACAGCATTAGAGTATACCGGGAGCCGTTTCCTGGCCATTTTATAACACGGGAAGTCATTAATGATTCGAACTGTGTCGAAGATCTAATAACGGTGTTATGTAGTAGAGGTAGAGCATTACTATTATAATGAAGAGCCGGCTACCTCTCGAGAGATTGCAGCTTTACGCAACCGGTGCGTGAAAATCAATTTGTGAAGATAAGGAACAGGTGTGAAAAGTTGGACCGGTGTCACTGGTTCATTTGTGAAGGGATGCAGCGGACAAATTAACTTATAATGTTTATAGGCTAAAACCACTCAACAAGGTTATTTTTAACATCTCACAATCGAAGATTTTTTTCATTAAATGTCCAGTAGTTGCTTTGGGATGATTATTTTGTTGTTAGTAAATTATGGTATAAATGTTAAAAAATAAGTATTTCTTTTTTCTTGCAAGTTGTTATTGTCGTTCCGTCATTATCTTTTTTATGTATTTATTTTTTATTATCAAAAATCGATTTCTAAATACAAACTAATATTTTATGAAAATACCGTTCCACTGTAATACAATATGTAAACATGGCTCCGTGACAAGCGCAGATTTACATTGTGATGGATTTCACGAAGTGATTGCGACTTATCCTTAGACTCTAATAATTGCAATAAAAAGCAACAATGAAACGAGTCTTATATTTGATTATTCTAATCTGGGTTCAGTTTAAATGTTGAACTTTTTAATTCCACGACAGTATCAGATGATAATGTCGTAATCCTCTTCAAAGCCGAGCACGTGCGCGAGGTACGAGAACATGTTTGTGCGTAGCGTTTCGGCATCGCGCGGTGTCCCACTTAAATTTGCGTGTATTTTCATAACTGAACATTAGCCTCGTTTGAAAAATTATATGAATTTTACCGCTGTCTTTTTACACGGATATTTTTATCTCAATTGTCAGCTTTTTTTTTTTGTATACATAGTTGCTACAAGTTTAGACAAAATATTTCACAGCGAAAAGTTAGAACATAAGGTAAAATGTTATATGAAAAACACGGGCCAACACATAAAGCGTTCGTCCATAATGGGCTAATGGAAATTGCACACAAGCCTTTTGTCAAATGTACTTTTAGTTTTTAAAGTGACGTTTTAACGACTGGCTTAAAAGGTGCGGAGATCCGGCATTGGGAAATAATTTGGTTACCTGTACGTTCGGACACCAGTTCGGATCCGTCCAGTGCATGGAAACTCGTTTTGAAACGAAACTGTTACGAAATACGACCGGCTTAAAAACGGACAGAAATGTCTACGGTTACGTGTATATATGTATATAGTTCTAGACATTGATAGCGTGCGTGATTTTTTTAGTGTTTTACTGTGCAAACATCGCTCTCGGAGTTAACACGCCAGAACAAATATTTTGTGCTATCTCGACACGTCGAAATCATCCTTATTTGTTTAGTGTCGAGTGGGCGTCCGCTAATGACTTCCTCCACTTTAGGTGTGTATCTAATCACATGGCGATAAAAACGCTAATCACTGAAATAACTCACGTAGCTTGTTTGACACTCGTTGTTTGTGTAACTACATCTATATTATTAAATTTGTTTCTACCTGCACTAACATTACGTTAATCCTTTTGAATATGTTTATAAAATAACCTAAAAATATATTTATAAAATAACCGTAAAATTGCAAAAGAGACTTTTGAAAAGACATAAATACCAAACTAAAATAAATCGAAAAGAAAACCGGTTTTCGTGACATTGATTTCCTGATTTAATGTGTAATCGCCCAAAAATAACTCAGAAAAACG
This sequence comes from Papilio glaucus, assembly GCA_000931545.1. Taxonomy (NCBI): domain Eukaryota; kingdom Metazoa; phylum Arthropoda; class Insecta; order Lepidoptera; family Papilionidae; genus Papilio; species Papilio glaucus. The sequence continues at coordinate 308,032 of JWHW01057405.1, forward strand.
ATTGTTGACAATTATATAAGTAACTTCGATTAATAAGTGCAATCAGAAAACAATTAATTTAAAACCTTCATAAAAACACACTTCCTTGTGAGCGGTTCCTTGCATTGTTGGGCATGACAACTGTTTCGTATAAATAACGTTATGTCGGATATGAACTTTTCTCGAAATTTTATAGGAACTAATATTAAAGAAGTTTTGACTGCATTTTTTTATTCGAATATTGTTATTCACTATCATTAGGGACTTAGCTTGCATTTCCACTACTACTACTCCTACGGTATCTGCTTATGTTTTTTTTTATATCTGCTTTGTATTCGCAATCATTATGCAGAATTACGACGTTTTAACTACATTCAATGTTTATACAGGGAAGTAACAGTCTGAAGTTGTGATAAACCGGTGAAGCGACACAAGATAACCAGCACGAAGGTCGGTCTCGCTAAGGTCTCGACTCGTAACCTATATGCGTTCGTTCGGATGCGCTGCTTTCTAACAAATGTGACAGGTTTGTTTTTATTGCGTCTTTCTATGCTTTTCTAAGAATCTCTTGTATTGGGCACACGCGGAACCCGGACGGCGGCCGACTGACACGCTACCGTGCGCACTGCGACTACATCTCAAGTGTTTTCTTATATCGTATGTTGTTGTATTAAGGGCTATTAACAGTGTTCCTACGAATTCTCCTTTATATTGTGAGAGCCGAGTATTAAAATAGGACAAAACTTATAAGTATCATTGAGTACTTACAACTGCGATATGATGGCGATAAAAACTATTAACCTAAATGTTTTGCTAAATAACATACAGCACTATACAAAAAAAAAATTAAAGGATAACCAGGAAAGTTTAATTTTTTATTATATTCTAAGTTATATTTATTCCCGAAGAGGGTTGGCATCAGGCAGGCGGCCGGCCGTAAAAACTGTTGCCTAAACCTATACAGTATGGACTCCACATGAATGGGTAAAGGGCAAGGAGATGATGATGATTTATTTTTTGAATATATTTTGTTTTAAGAAATATGTAAGGGTAAATTTTTCAACTACTTGTGAGCATGCATGCGTAGATGTATGGATGTAGAAGAAGCGAGAGAGCTTTGCCAGGATCGCGCCAAATAGAAATCCATATTCCCTGCCTACCCCTATGGGTTACGGGCGCGAATGCATATTTTAAAAAATTTCTATAACTAGTTTTTATTCAAGTGGCTGGCTTAAAATGATAAATTACTGTTAGAAAGAATTACCGACCGAATCGATTTATGCTGGCTAGATAAATCGATTCGGCCGGTAAAGTTATAAATTAATTAATTTAGAGATTTTAACAGTGGCTGCTGCACTTTCTATAATAATGGTCGTGGTAACACAGTAGCCCGAATAGCGGAGCAGGTAATTAATTCTCGGCGGCCGTGCGTTTTCCTTTAAGCGTTTTATCGCGCGCGATTTCCTCCATTAGCGCGTAGTTATGATAACAACCGGCGGCGACTACAGACGGCCCAAGTGCGGAATGCGCTGAAACTGCCGGGGCTGAGCCAAAACTTATTTACAATGTGTTAACATTTATTTGTTTTCTAGGACAGGTCAGACACCATAAATTATTTGCCAATTAATGTTCACAAACATACTTAATTTGATAAAATATAATTTTCATCCGGTAAGCAGTAGAGTGAAGGTCTACCCTTCAGCGGATCTTCTACTAGTAGAGCTTTGTCATCTATATTCTTGTAAGGTACAAAAATGTGAGAGATATTTTCTTTTTATGCCGATACGTTTTTATATCAATCATTAATATTGTATCACTTTTTACGATGTTTTCAATAAAAAAAAACTGACTACATCCATGATCGTGATTCAATACAGTAATACTTTCAAGTTATGCCATGAAAGTTATTCGATCAAATATCATTAAATGTGTTACAAATACACTTGGATACCGGTCGATGAAAAAGTCATAAAGGTTAGCCAGACTGCTAGCATTGACATTGGTCGCAGTGTAGCGTGTGCTTTTGAAAAAGGTCGTATCAAATATCCTTAGAGAAGGTTGAATATAAGTAGAGAGAGAGAGCTGGCCCAATGTTACAAAACAGCGTAACTTCACTTTCTAGAACGAGGGGCTAGTTATTCATATACAAATATGAGAAACGAAGCTTACAACAAAGGCATTGCAGTTCATGACTTCCGTAAAAGACAGTGGACTAAGATACCAAAACAAAGGAGAATCTTGCAGAGTTTCCGAATAATAAACAAATGAATTTTAGTGTGACCTGGCATTGACCAATCCTTTAGTAAATCTATTACGGTGAACACAAGTAATTATAATGTAAGTATAAAGGGACCCATAAAATGCTCAACTGTGAAGATACGGCAACTTAAAATTGTATGTATTCATTTACATCGTTAATTTTAATGTCATTGAGCTTATAATATAATGATTACCCATAATTAAGCGAATACTATTTTTTTTCAATTTAAGTATACTCCGAATTTGGGACACTTAACATTGTTATTTATTACTATCTTTACTATTTATGGAATCAAGAAACAATGTGCTAAATATCTTTGCTTATCTTGCCAATATTGAATTACTCTATTACATTCTGCTTCTATTGTACAATTTGTTAAAATGGGTACAGGAATTGAATGAAAAATAATGTCTGCAATCTTAGTCTTTTATATCCACTTTCCCCAAATTTTAAATAAATTAACAATTAAATTAATTCACTTTGCAATTTTTAATACAGGCCTGGTATTCTTGATTTTATTGTATACATAATTGTCATTTACATAAAATACAACTTTTCCTTTAGCTATGATAATAAGACTATGTTATTTTACGCATCAGAGCATAAGTGAGTGAATTTCTAAGACCCCTCCCTGATCCCAATGACCTCGAAAGTGTTTTGCGTATTCATGTGAAACTTGGAGTGATCAATAACACTGCGCTAAGGGCATGTCGTCAGTGTTACCGAGTGAAAATTGTATTTAATTTGATACTAGTTAGCAACTAACAATTACAATAACAATAATGGTTAACAACAAATCTTCTACGTACCCACGTAATAAAGTCTGTATCTCATCTAAAAAAAACAGTGAAAACTCAAAACAGATGAAAAGGCTCAACAATAATGAAAGAATAAATAAACAATTAACAAAAGTAAACTCTTGCATCTTAACAATAATATTCAAAATTGAAAAACAAGAAAATGACAACTTCGACGACACTTTTACAAATTCAAATTCAAATAAGCATGCGCTGCCGCGTGTTGCTGACGGATGATGAGCAACCTGTTCACGCGAACCTATAAGATTTTCCCCTACCAAATATCGCCTAACGAGGCTTAAGAAGTTTTCGCTTAGAAAAAATAGGTTGGTACGGATGTCGTTAACCTCTATCTATCTTGTCATGTGTCCCTAATAGAGCATCACGATACACTTCACCAAGAAGACCTACCTCCCTTCCTTCCCTTCACGCCCGCATTACCTTTTTAAGTAAAGTGGTTGTAGAGGTGTACAACAAGCACACACATAATGTTGCATTGTATTTGAGAAAAATGGCTAAATTTATGTAAATAAAAAAGCGTGTGCGATTAATTAGAGCGTGAGGATTATCGTCTCGATATGACGTCATTTATTGTGAAATTAATTTCGTCATTCTAAGAAAGAAGGCGTAAAGAATTAGAGCTCTTACGTATTACGGTGTATTACGTAAACTTTATTCATTTTAAACGCTTTTGTAGACCTTCAATAATTATAGCCGTAGCTATCGATTCGGATGACTGACTTTAAAATAAAATTATTTAATATACTATTTCTCAGATTTTATATCAGGAGTCTAGCAGAAACTTTGCGATTATGCCTCTGTGTATTATTTATGATTGTGGCGTTACAATTTAAGGATTTGACAACGTTTGGTGTCTATTTAAATATGTTATTTTTTATATACTTGAATCGCATGAATCGAAAAGTACATAGTTTTGAAAAACACAATCTATTTTCGTCATGTATCACCAAAAGTTACCATACTCCAGATGACCAGAGATAATTTTGATTGACAAAAAGCTATCAAAGGCGTTACGTAAACAAAACTTAATGTTGATAATGAACCGATTACTTGCTATAATTGCTATTATATTGTTTACTTAATCAATTAGTAAACAAACTTGTCATGTGTGTCCGCGACAAGGACGCTCTGCGACTTATATCGTTATCAGATCGTATTTAATGACAAACATTTCTTATTTACTCTCACATCGTTTGCCTAAATAAATACACGGAACGATGGCGCCAGAACGTTTAATGATTTGTTTAATGAGAGAACGGCGGTTTAGTTAATATTTTGCATAATTAACCTTCGCAATGTTGATGCGACACCATTTTTAGCTCAGGTGTTATCGATATGCTTTAAATAGCTATTCACGTATTTGTTTAGTACAGCAAAATAACGAATTGGTTTTCAGACATTCATTGTACATTTAAAGAAACGTATTCGTCAGCCCACACAGAGGCAAGATAAGATTTCTAAACTGTCACAATTTAATTGATCACCATACTAAGCACACGGGGGTAAAAGCTCAAGTTCCGGGATAATTAATAAGCATTAAAATGTGTTAAGGCGATGAGAGGTGTTTTCACAGCTGGATATTTTAGTGCGCTGGCCGTCATAAACCCCGCAGCGCGCGATGCGGTCGTATATTCTATATAACGCGGCACTTGGTCCTTGTAGGGAGCGCGGAGACTGATCGCAGTCTTCACCCGCATTCTACGCTCATCGTGCTCGATTACTTTATTTATTTTACATCAATATGTCGGCTTATATTTATTGGCGTAGAACACTACAATATCGCATCGGTCAGCGTTGATAAAAGCTTGTTTTTTTTATTCTAATGTCTAAGACTTCCCCGTATTTTTGTTTGGTATATGATAGGATCACTGTCAGATTTTTAAGTCTTTGAATGCTCAATGAATGGCGGACAGGCGTTGCTAAGTCCGTCTGCGCTGGTTCGATTCAAAGAATGCAACTCAACTCAAAAACCACATGAATAACCACCACTGACAGTTTATTCTGATTGAAATCCTGTTTGTTGAGTTGACAGTAGAGTCAGCGCTTTACGTTCAGATACTCGACCCTCAGCAGTCGCCGAAGGCGGCTGATAATTGTAAACAATGGAGGTGAAACTAAGCGCGGTACTCACCATAGCTTGCTCGATCTTGTTGTCGATCGCCACGGCGCTGGTGCCCGACGCGCTGTGAACAAAGAAAACATTACCATTAGCGATACATAAACTAACTGTACATGCTATTGCATGTACCAAATTGCGTTAGATTTTCATAAATAAGTATACATTTCTTCATCTTTTTTAAACTATTATTGTTCCAATCATTAAAATTAAATGTTTGAATTGAAGATACGCATATCAATGACATTTACTCCATAGTTTTGATAACTTAAATAATTCATGGTAATTATGAGAATACATCTTGGAAATGCAAGAAAATTAATATGTAGTTTTGTTT
>JWHW01057405.1:313617-326092 GCA_000931545.1 Papilio glaucus
ATTGCTAATTTTAATGTCCACAAATCATTTAAATATTTAATCTTTAAGAGACTTGCACGTTATGCCATCAATATTGTTTGTACAATTCTCCAATAGCACTATTGGCACCAAGGTTATATTTCCGTCCGAAACGAAATAAAAATAAAAATTTCTCACACAATTACGAGTTTCGCGATAAATCGATTAAGCGCCGAACGAACCTAATTTGATCTTGACGCATGTAGTGTTGAGTTCTCTGGTATTTCAATTCAAAACTTCATATACTAGAATGCGTGCAGAATCAGCCTTATCAAATGCATTCACGATTAATGAATATAGTCCGTAAGGAAACTGCGTCTTAGTTAATCACTAAATGCATACATATGAGTATTTTTGTAATGAAAGCAATTTGCGATAAAATACCATAGTTAAAACAATTGCTCAAATATATCAGCGGATAGATCGACGCCTGCAGTCTGGAGGTTTAGTTGATTAGTTTGTGTCCAATGCTGCTTGTATGATTATGTTAATTTTAGCATTTTGTTTGCGACACTAGCGACATGTTTTATTTTCGCGGCGATGACGTACATATATTATATTTAGTAATTTGATGTCAATAATCCACACTATGAACACATTGAAAACACACCCATATATCCTGTGTTTTCAATGTGTTCATATATGCATACATTTATTGTGATCACACACACTCGCGCAGGTACACATTTCATATTTTATACAGGATTTTGTAATAGAAAATAGTACCTATAGAGCTATATACTGTACTGCAGAAGCCGACCAAATAAAAAACAAGAAACGATTTAGCTGCAAATAAGTCAAGAATGCACGTTTTCATAGTGTTTTGCCACGTGCGGCCATAGAACGATACAGTCTACTTAGCGTCAGGCCGAGACGCAATTATCGTGGACTATTGCCGGACTTATCCATTATGATACAATCTTGTCCGTAATCATCCGGTAGCCAGTATGTGGCACGACGTACGGCTGCGTACTTGACTTTCTCTGGCCGCGGATTCCGTGTCGCGTCAATGAGGTGAGCAGAGCGTCATGAATCGTGAACGTTGTCGCGGATCGATTTCGTCCAGTCCATTATTGCACTTTCGGATATTAAATAACGACCGTGGCAGAGCGCCTGACCGCGGCTGCAGCGGGCGCCGCTATAATCTACGACCTCGTCGACGAAATTCAAGAACCTTATATAAACGCAATGAATGAGCCGATTAAACGTTCATATGAATTAACGTTTGCTGCATTAAACATAGAAATCTATGCAGTGACAATAATAGATAGAATCAACTTTCACTGCAAGTAAGACAACATGTTTTATTTGATTGGTTGCATAACTTAAATAGTTGACACAACATTGACACCGAGAGTCACGAATTCTGGACATGGTTACTTCGATAATTTGTATAAGATTATTAAGTTAGCTATTGTTAATAAAAATCGGGATTCGTTCCTAAATCTGAAAACGATATAAAGGTCAGGACTTTAATGAAAACTATGATAAAGTATCACTGAACACTCCTAGCCAGGGATCGAGGCCTTGGTTTCGCCTGGAAAAAGTTGACATATAACGAATAGGATGAAACCCACTTTCCATTTACGATCTAGCGTCATTTAGTGTGGAGGTATTGTAGAAGATTCATTAGAAATATATTTTTTAAATAAATCAATTACTTTATTTATAAAAAAAAAACTATAAGTCCTTTATAAGGTACATTCATCAGAATAATTTTTTACAAACCTTTTTATAGCTACGCATAAACGATTTATGAACTTTAATAACTTTTACGAGAAATTTAATGAATTTAATCGAATATAATAAATTATTTAACCGATTAAACGACAATAATGTAATAACACATATTCCGCCATTGTGTTGAAATCGAAAACCTCACAAATTAAAATCCTTTCAAATTCATCAGCCGTTACGAAATTATACGAGCAATTAAAACTTGACTGGCGTGCCTTTTAAGACCAATACGTGAGAGACGATTTGTTGCCAAATCTGCCTCGGAACGGACGGTCCACGTGTGCCAGTCGACGGAATACCAATGTAGTTTTCGAAACACCGTTGCTCGCAAGAGTCACACCAATCAAAATAGATATTGCATTCTTTAAAGGCAATTCTTTTAATTTTCTCTGTAAACATCAACGATGTTTGTCAAATTTGCTTGTCCAACTTTACGTTTTCATCAAACAAGAGCGTAGACGATCAAACCAAGCATCAAACATATTTGACAATTTTCCTGTATATTCGGTTATCTTCTTGTCGTGGTGTGACGTCGCGTAGTGCGAAGTGGTTTACTATAAGGTAATACAGATGACGCATTTTTGGCATTAACTCTAGCGCTTTGTGTAAAGAGAAAAAAAAGAACTTAATAATTAAATAATATGTATATTTTTAACTTCATCCGCTTCAAACAAAAAACAAAACAAAAAGAAACACGATCAAATTATTCGTGAAACAAGTAAAATTTTTCCAACAATTTGATCGTCTACCAAGCAGGTGCTTAAGAAACGAACTGGTATGATTATATGAGACTTTACAACGCTTATAATAGAATCCCCGATCATTGGCACTTGGAAAACAATAAAGCTTGAGCAACGAACAAATAGTGCGTTGTAGGAGGTATTCTGTAAATATGAGATGCGAGCAAACAAAGGCAAGATAAGGGTTTTGTCACCACGCACGTGCGTACTTCACAACAACGCTGGTACTTTTGAACACAATTCATCTGAACAAAGAACCGAGATCATAGACATCTGCTGAAAGTGTCGAAGACCTTTATGTTTTTATATAGCCCTTCACTTGTAGATAATATAAAAGAAGCTCTGTGTATACACTCGATATTAACTTAAAAACTAAAATATCGTCTGACAATAACAATGAAGGCGGTGATGACGTTCTTTGAGGAAGAACTGTACAGTAAAATTTAGTTTAATTTAATTGATTTCCTGTGCTTCCGGTAAATAATCAACATTCTCATTTCTCCGGTATATTTAATCGTCGTAAAAAATCGTAAAATAATTTTGGATCATCAAAATTCCAGATCATCGCAGTTCTATAAAAGAATGGATTAAATTAATTTTTGGTTATTATATATAGGTTAAATTAATTTTTGGTTATCATTGGCAGGTTGGTTTTAATATGTTGAACAAAAAGATACAATTGCTCGATCTTCAGCTCTGAATGTTTAGTTACTGCAAATGACAAAGCAGTCTTTCATTTCAGCAGCATTCTTTTTGGTTTCGTTTAGCTTTAAAACGTGCCTACTTAAGTAGGCAATCCGTCTCTCGGAGAGGAGGCCTGTCCCTGCAGTGGGGAACCACAATCAAAAAGGCAGATTTATTATTATATTTTATAAGAACCAAGTTATGCACTATCGATACAGCTTATCGATAGCTATAATGCGCAGCACGGTAACAATATTGCGCCAGACCAAAAGACCCATGAGAGCGAAGTATTCTCTGCACCGCTTTTTCGACCCAGTGTACAGCTAGTGAAAAAGAGTACATAGGCCTAGAGACTTAAAATTTTGCACAGAGATTTCGATTATTACTCCGGCGAGCCATTTAGAAAGGATTTTTTTTAATTCATCCCCTAAAGATCTAAAGTAGGGGATGAAAGTTTGAATGGAGAAATAATTAATCCAATGTAAGTTGACCTGAATCCTATGTGATCAATCATATTAAATAGAATTCAGCTTAGGCTGGATAATCATCGGTTAAATTAAATTGCATGGCGGGTGAAACAGCTGGACTCCGCTTTTTGTAATATAAATGAAATTTTACACAAACTGGAAATCATTGTCCACAAGGAACTAATTAATTTCATGACTCATACAATCGTAGCTTCTAAACCTAAATTGGTTTGTTCGTGCCACGAACACAAAGGTCACGATATACATACATAAATGTACGTGTCATGAAAATTTAAAAGCTACATTACTCACGCATTGTTATAGTAAACATTTATTGTTACATGTTACTCGTATACGCAATCAAATCAACGCCCAGGAGACGTTTGCTATACGCAGCTTAGAATGGAATCGATTACGGTAAAATGATTAAGCAACGATAAAAGAGCCATTAGCGTTTATTAAGTGATCCTCATTATTGCGAAATATTCAATTACATTCGACATTGTTGCTGTCGTGTCGAAGGACGTACGTTCGAATACACATCAATATGTTAAGTACTAATAACGCTATCGTTGGTGTGCAATAAAGCCGTATATAGTTTGTTATCTTGAAGCGAGCGGCCGGCGAGAACAACCAAGGTCGTTGAAGGGAAATCGACGGCTTTAGCGTTGCTGACATGGCCACCTTGTTCATATTTTAAGTCGATGCCTTCACTTGGCATGTTAACGTGCAGCATACACTATTACGTAAAAACTACTTTTATGTCAACGCAAAGAACACACTAGAAACGACCAAGCTATGTACATTTATGTCAATTCATGAAAAGTTGTTGTTATTCTATATCACAGAAATATTCACGAGAGAGCAATACAGTAGGAGCATAATTTAAACAGCTGATTTTGAAGTGGGTATTGATCATGGCGCTGCGATGCATTCGATTTAAACCAAATTGACACAAAGAACAAAAATGGTGGAAAACGTGAACACTTATAAAGTTAGATTAGGTGTGTACTGGACAAGAGACAGTGCTTTCATAAAATACGAATGAGTTATGAATGGTTTAATTTGAAGCTTATGAACAATATCGATGTTTTAAGTGTTCGATTCTTCACATTTGGGTAAAATTTAAAGGAAAGCAATCATAATAAAATCGTTACTTTTTGCATATGTTGAGATAAACAGGTATGACTACTTTTTGGTAGAAAGTGGTTACCATCCGGCTTCATTAAAATGATTGGATTTAAATATTACAAATTTTGACATGCTATAATGCAAAGTATCAAGGAAAAATGGTTTAAAATTTAAAGATACCAAAACATCTGTAAAATATATCATTAATAACGTGCCAAAAACGAACAACAAGTATTGTCGTAATTGCTAGAAGATCAATGTCGCAGCGGGCGGAGCTTTTCGAGGTCAACACTCTCAAGGTAGACATATAGAATATATGAATGTAGAAGATTTAGTGCTTAGTGCAGTAGATCGATACAGCAGCAGTGAGACGATAGAGACGGCTGGGTTCTATAGGCGGCGCTGACGTCAGCCAATGGCAACCGCTCGTCTGGCTGCAGTCGGAACACGTTGCCGTCAAACCTTCACCGACTTACCGGTTCGGTAATTAGTTAAACTTTTGTGAGACTACAACATTTCATTACGTTACAAAAGAAAATTTAAATAGACTCAGAAAACAACCAGATAAACCGTAATCGTAAATTGCGCCGTAACTAAAACACGAAATATATAAATGCGGAAAACATGTACTTACACCGGGTAAAAGTAATCGATGTATTTGACAACGACTTCTCTGAGCAAATCCTGTTTGTTCATGATGGACGAGTAGGGCCCGTTTATGAGTTTGGTTTGCATGGTGGCTGACGGGCCTTGCGGCTGCACTAGGCGGGACCGTCGGGTCCCGGGTGTCGGGTTCAGCGGGGCCGTTTTGATGTTTTGTGTCCGTGAGCGTTGTGCGTGTCGGAGGTTGAGTCGCGAGGAAACCGTTTGCGTGGTCGGCGCGCGGGCGACCGAAGCGACGCGTTGCGGCGGACTGGGCCCGGCCCGGGCCCAACCGAGGACGCGTGGGAGGGGGACTGGCGAGCGAGCGGCGCGCGCACGCTCTGCCTACTACGGGGCTACGGCGGCGCCTCCGAACACCTAGGCGACGCTTTTGCGACACACCCGAACGCCGCACTTTTGAGCGAATGAATCCGTAGCAATCGAAACGCGCACTCGACGCTGCCGCAGTTCGCTTTGAATCATACTAACGTTAAGGTTCAAGGCTGACGAGATTTAGCTGTTTTTGTAACTTATAGAATAAAGCAACGAGAACAGGTGCGTCGGGTTTAGATCAGATTCGATCGTAGAATTGTTTCGTCATTGCAAAATCAACGGAAAAAAGCAGGGCTTTTATTTCTGTTTACACTTATTCGGCAAATAGATAATAAGCAGTTGCTAATCGTTTTTCTATTTCACAATAAACATTTTTTTACCATAGCAATACGTAGGTAGGCGCTGTGCCCCGCGCCCATTTCGTTTTGCGTTGCGTAAAAGACCGCTAACCTAACGCTGGTAAAAGCTATGTTATTTTTTGGAGGTCACAAAGTACCCTTGTATTGTTTAATACTCAGTTATCAGCGGCGGTAAACCCCTCAGCCCCCCGTCCCTCTGGATCCGTCCATTTATCATAACGTTTGTTAACTGCTTTTGATTTCGTATCTTATGGGTTGTTATATATACTATTTATATTTTATTAGTATTATCTCAAGTTTCAGAACCACATTGTGTTTATTTTTTACACGAGTTAACGACAAGGTCACCTATGTAAGACATTTTCTCTTAGTAGCATACATCTCGTCTCGCTGCAAGTTAGGTAACAAATTAGACTACTGAGGGGGTGTAAGATCTAATGCTTCTTTTAATTAAGGCAACATAAGCGCTAAGCGCGAACCACAATTCACATAGTGTGTATAGTAACCGAGCAGTGGAGCAACCGCGGCGATTTACTTCACCCGCCGCGGTCGGACTGCTGCCGCATCCGCCGCCCCCAATAATTTATCGAATTACCCTTTAAGCTATATCAAAGTTTCAGCAATAATGGTAGATCAGTGTTTACTGACTAGACGTTATATTACTACTACGTTTGTATTGTTTACATACAAGAAGGGAAAACAAAGAGCATAATATGTTGCATATAGTCTCTTACCCAGTCAGTCATTGTGCAATTTGCATTATTTACTAATAAGACGCAGACGGCTAGACTACGCGAGTGCCATCAAAGCACTATCGCCGGTGCAACCGCGGCTGTTACGCCAAACGTTTCCGCGAATTGTTCTACACGCGTCTAGTTGCATTCCATTGATAGGCCTGAAAACTTACACCCTACCGACTTTACATAGTGCTCTTCAATTCTATTGTTAAACCCAAGTAAAGAGAAATGCCATAGCAGTTTGTTTTTGCTATAGTGTTAATTAATTCTCAATTTTTAGTTTATACCACAGTTTCACTTACAAGGTGCTGCATGACAGATAATATAAAGAGCAATGGTTTCGTAAAGTTTTAAAGAAACAAAAAAAATAATATGTAATTTCTTCTCGCGTTAAAAATTCATATAAAACCCTGATGTTAAGTTTACAGGCTACTAGACTAGCTTAGTAGAGCAATGTACTATTATAATTTCAAGTTAATCGAAGTCCAAAAAGTCAATCCGTATCCGTCTTGTACAGTTCATTTTAAACAAGAATGCTGAACTGTTTCAAAACGTACATTCGCAGTGTAAACGTTCAATTGCTTAAGACTTACGTAAATACTACTAACGCGTGTATTACTTTGCGACATTCATGGGGGTTTTAAGTCAGTAAGTATTCACATGATACGATTGAGGACGTCATCAGTGCGCAAAATAACTAAACGGATTTGTTGACTCGGGCTTCTGTGCTCATTAGAAATACGCATTGAAGCCAGTATTAAGATGCTCCAAGGAACGGTCCAAGTATATTATATAAAGATACTGTTCAATTGTCATTAGTAGTAATAATCGCGTTACGTGAATCACGCCAAGATATTTGCACTTTTATTAAAGTGTATACGAACGGCAATTCTTGCGGCCCCTAGAATGTTTACCTTATATGAAAATGATGTGTGTATATCTGTTGTTAACATCTTAGGACAGAGTTCAAATGTCTCATTACAAATAACAGACACTAAATACAACAGCACTAAGCATAGAAGCGAAGAGTAGTATAGACACGATGCTTGTGCACCGGGAGCCAGTCTTCCATGTACTGTTTGTTGTACGGACCATGGTTATGATTATCCATAACGATAGGATTCCGCAAAGTACTATGTCGCAAGAGTGGCATATCGCATAAGGATTTGAGCGTTCAAAGATACACCTCTATCCACCCGTCTTAATGGTTTTATATAATTTATTAACTAAACAAATAGACCAAAAGTTGAAAGGGATCAGTGACCTCGAAAAGGTCGATCATTATGTAGCTGTTTTAAAAACAATGCCAACTTTTAGTTACCTCATCCTTATGAAATAATGCTAAGAGGAGCTAGCTACAAGGAACACGTTGGGAAAGTTGGAAACGGCAGCGCGACGGCGGACTTGGCTGTGGTTCAAGGCTGTTGCGATAGTGTTCGCTTGAGTGTTTGTTCATATGGAAAACTTAGTTCGTTATTAGAAACTTGTTTTCTCTAGATACATAATTTGTTATGATATTTTATGGGTTAGTATAACGCAAAGGTAAGAGTCCTCATGTACTATTTCATTAAAATTCTGTAAGCCTAAATTTGGGTAACGGCTTAATATAAATGTAGAACTAATTGGTGGCCGTATTGTTCTAAGTATTTTACCAGTACCAGTTATTATTATTAGTAAACTCATATATGTTATACTCAAAACATATGCACTATCTTAGGCACGTCAATAGTACATCATTTTTAATTTACTATTCGACACGCCGTAACTAGCCAAAATCAAGTTGATTACCTACTGCTACTATGCAGCTTAAGAAATGCTCTCGGATTGTAAGTGGCTAGGCTTATTTTACTTATGTATATTTATTATAATGTAATTCATGCGTTTTGGTTGTCGGATTAGGTTTCAAAACCAACTTTTCTTCGGTTGTATTTAAATGAGTCGAAAGTAGTGACGAATGGACCCGAAATGAATATGTAAACGATGCAAAAGTTTCTGACAGAATACTATTTTTAAAATAAGTTTTTTTCGTAATGTCCCAGTATTTTTGCAAGGTGACAACACATTTTGGCATCCCACAAAAACCCACGTATTATGAAAGGAATTACATGCGACCGGGTTGGTTAATATGATAAAAGTAGAGATAATTTCGTAACGGACGCGAGTTCGAAAACAATTTGGCGTGCATAAATTTAGTATCCGCGGTCGCTGCGACCACGATGTCCGCGTCCACCTCATGACACTCACGTTGTGTGAGCACGCTCCGGAACGCGCTCTCTGCGGTTAAATTATATAAATTGTAATAACCTTGACGCTTTAAATACGGATTAGTATGCCGCCGTTGTGTAGGACGATATGTGTGTTTGAAGTTACAACTACATCAACAATCAATAAAATTGTAAGTACAAATGTGTAGCCGGGAAGAATCATCGACTATAATTTTAACATCACATTCAATGATTATGATATTGACATAAAGCCATAAAACATAGTCTTTTAACACAAGAAATAATGATAGCGAAATAGAACATTCCAACCGCTCCCAACATGGCTGACAGAATAAATCTTTGATAACTCGAGCATTATTCTGACATGATACCATAACTATTGTTGCTTATTTATATTGTAACAATTAATTTAACTATATGATTGAATGTGAAGCGAATTAAAGCTGTATACAGTCCAATCTAAAACAGGTAATCTTCAAATTAGGATGCAATCATCGGGCTTCGGGCAAGCTCATTACAATTAATTCGACTGAAAACATGAAATTTACGGTACTCGTGCACCTTTTGTATGTCACATAAGGGTATATAATTTAGTTATTACAAATATCCATAGAACATACGACCAAATGAACTGCTCTGAATATTAAATTACGAGTCCATAGAACCTATTCATTTCAGTTTCGACGAGTTTCACAGGATTATGAGATTGGTTCTCTAAAACAATTGGTCGTAAAACTGTAGTAGCGGGGTAAAAACACAATTCATGGTGTAATAATTATTAACTCGCGAGATGATCACGTAACGATCGTTACGTTAATGTGTTGTCGCAAATGCTAATGGTTGTATTTTATGACACTCCGAGGAGCGGCACACTTTGTACATTTCCATAGCAGTGACATCATGCCTGCATAAACTAAAGTTATTATGCTACAGTGCTGCATATGTTGATACAATTACGTATTCAAGGTCCGATTCAAAAGGTCACCGTACCTAATGATATTTCTAGAAATATAGGAAATAATCAAGTTTTCAATTTTACATCAGACCTTTATTTTATAGCTGAATTCATTGCTGGTTACATACGCTCATTCCTGAACGAACGCATTGGTCTTGTGATGACATAAGGCAAGGTGATTGATTACGTTAGATACGATGCAGTTATATTGAATAGCTATTTATTTAGTATTTACATGCATATTTATTAAATTTTATACATATAAATGAACACTAATGATCATACATTACATAAGAAACAACGAACATCAAATTGACGAAATAATGTGTTGACTATTTTTACTTCCATACACACATGAGTATATAATTTCTATGTAGTGTATTGGATACAATGTTAACATTATATAAATAAATAAATATGCGCTCATGCGTGCCTTTTTTAGTATGTCACTAATCTGGTCGATATAAGTTCTCCTAGGGCCTCCCCTACCAACACTTGGGGCTTTTGCTACATAAACTTGTTTTGTTTGTTAACATTATATACTAAGAATAGATAGTAATAAAGAGTGGAATACAGGTCAATATTCAATTACGTTAACATTTACATAATCGGCATTCACCTTCAAGTACCTATTAGTTACAAAACACAATACAATAAAGTATGTTTATTTGACGACGAATTGAATTTGGATACGGTTTTTAAATTTATCTATATACATAGTTGTCTTAGCCGTTAAAACACGAATTCCCACAAAGAAAATATGTAAGTAATATATGTGCGCCATCTTTTGATAGGTATTTGTATTGTTTATTGTTGGAGTGTTGTCAAGGATGACAACTTATGTATCATCTTTTTGTTAGATGGCGCTATATTATGACTTTACTGAATACTAAATATCAATTCACAGAAAAACCCGATCAAAAATATAAAAGACAACGCAGAGAGAAGCTTGGTTTACAGTTATATATTTTAAGTTATATTTTTTTTTGTTTTATTAGTTTAAATAAATAAAACAAAAAAAAAACGGTGATATATCTATTTCCACATCAGGTGATTACCAAACATAAACTGTCAAACTACCAATCGTGTATGTGCTAAACATAACCTGATGACCTTACGCTTAAAAATATATGGATTGGCTAAAATGCTAAACTCAAAGAATGGATGTTGTGACTAGAATTGAGTACGGTGGTTCGGGCATGTTGAAAGGATGAATGAAGAGAGAATAACGAAACAAATTTATGTTGCAAAAGTGAGTGGCAGTGTTGGTAGGGGACGCCCTAGGAGAACTTATATCGATCAGATTAGTGGCTTACAGTATATTATAGGACGATATAAGGAACACCCATAACCGACGAGCATGTGTGCGTAAATGTATGAATGTAGAAGAACCCAAAGATAATCACGCCAAATGGAAATCCATGATCTCTGCCTACCCTTCTGGGTTACGGGCATGTGCGCATATTTATTTATTTATTTAAAGAATGGAAAAGACCTCGAACCTACAAAAGATAGAAAAGACCGCGTTTCGCTGAGCAACAAACACAGCATTTAGTTAGTTACTATGATGAAAGGACTATCTTTATATGTGCGTACACAAAACCAACCAGAACCAGAAACAGAAACTTAAATATTTTATTAACCAAATATAATTTGAGACACTAGAACAGAAAACGTCTTTAAGACAATTCGTTTCATTCTACTTCACAAGTATCTCTTCAATTTAACGTTACATAATTGAGCCCTACCTTACGATAATCTTTATTAACGAAGTATGACGACAACCTCTTGATTGTAATGCCGACAATTGAAGACAAAAAAGGTATTATCTGGTTTTTGCCATTCACAACGGTATAATTATAAAAGTAGTTATCATGTATAAAAAGATAATGACCGGAATTAGCACTAATGGTAAGAATAAAAATAAACATTGTGTATATGATGTCATTTAAATGACACACAACTGTGATAAGGTAGTACGATTGAGGTACATGTGTGTTGGATCACGTAAACAGGACGAACAAAGGTGTAATAAATTAATAAAAAATGTACTTAAACATTTATTCTCATTGTAGTTCTCACGTAGACGTACGTAAGCGCGTACTGACAATTTAGAAACAAAGTATACCAGATAAAATATTTCTATGGGAAGTACTTTTACTATGTATTCATATTTCATTGTTCTTAGATAACACAAGGTTAGTATAGTTAACATTAATGCACATAGTAACAAAATAAAAATAACAAATGACGTCGTCTAAACATATTTTTCGTTGCAGCTTATTTAGTCCTTTGCGTAATAAGTTGAACTCAATGAACGTTTATACGCAAACTATCATTTAACACAAGTCTCACGTGTTTTAGTAGACAAAGCTATATACCATCGAATTCTTCATACATAACCAAGGAAAAAATCGAGAATGTTACGAGGGCTGATTGATAAGTAT
>JWHW01057405.1:326492-339030 GCA_000931545.1 Papilio glaucus
ATCGTATGACGCAAAAAGTATCTGTCATTGCTGTGTTGCATTGCTATCGTCAATCTCATTACGAAGAATGTAGATTCTTTGGCAATGGATAACAGAAAGTAGTCAATTACAGCGAACTATGTTTAGAATAAAACCAATGTGGAATGCTGATAATGGAAACTGCAAGTTTTTTTGCTATAAAAAAGTAAACTAGTAGTAATCAAGTATGTTTGCTGTGTTTTTTTTAAAATAAAGGAGCCAACAGGTTTAAAGCGTAATCATTCAGTTAATAGTAATAATTATTGGGTGCCACATCTATAGTTCCCTAGAACCATATTAAAACCAGATGAATTGTCGCACTTCAGCCAGTTTTTATTACAATGGTTTAATGGTTCTGTACGAAACATTGATTTGTATTTACAACTAGCTGTGCCCCGCGTTTTCACCCGCCCCGCAATTTTACTTAAATGAAATGATATTACCTACTTAATACTACCGTAACCTTATCATCATTTCACTGCCCTTTTCCCACGTATATGGGGTCGACACAGTATGGCTGTACCACAGTTAAATTGATATAACTTTTTTATTTAAAAACCGATTCAGATAAAATAAACACTAAATGTTAAGTGAAGCTTACCACAATGCATTAGTAACCGCACCCAAATCGGTTAAGCCGTTTCTGAGATTTGCGGTAACAAACGCACAAACAGATGAAAATTCTAATAATCATTGTTTTGGGTTTTATTGCGTTTATAAAGGCCCCTTAATAGTTTTTCTCAAATATCTTCCATGTACAGACAGCGATCAGTTACATTTTATTATATGCATAGAAGATATTTCTATTCATGACTCCTAATACAAATATTCAATTCTTAAATAGATGTCGAATCAGTCTTCCTGGGAAAATATAGGCTTCTTTTTCATTATTTTATAGTCCAGAATAGTGAATAATCACGTCGAAAGCTCTCATTGCGTTCAAAAACTCAAAGAGCCGTCTCAAGTGACAAGTTCCTGGCTACATTTATTGCCTCAACGAGATGAACAAATTGAAATTTCCGTTAGTTTCATATCGGACGATGGTAATGCGATACAGATTATGCTGCATTTGAGTAGTTGAAGGAACAAAAGAATGTTTTAAAGTATATCTATATATTGTATAATAATGTATCTGCATTTTGTGAATAACCGACAGGAGATAAATTCGTTCATATAGAATAATTACTAAAGCTTAACTAGATTATTTTGTATATAATTAATTGTCGTGGAGAAAGAATCTTACAATAAAACGAAATGTGATAGATATTATTACAATAACAATACTAAATCATAAATGCTACCACATTGAACATGAACGATTTGAGCAATGTATGCATGCAATCTTAAAGTCACGTATCCATAACAACAAATTTAAAAACAAAAACGCAATCATAAAGAAACATTTCCATTTTCATATTAAAATATCACGAGACCGAAATGCGATTCTTCAAAGCAATGAAATTCATTTGTTACTCACATATGAATACGAATGTTTGATAACGAATACTTGTGATAAAGTGATAAAGTTCTTCAATAAGATAATTTACAACTGTTCCGCAGACACCTTCGGCTTTATTGTTATCAAAGTACTTAATATGTAATGACGCGGTAAATCAGTATAAAAAGCATGGAACTTACGAGCACCAAGTGTTTCTGCGAGCGAATGTCGATCTGGGCGTATCGATTGTCGATGACTTTGGAGTCGTGTCCTGGGGTAAATTAAGTTTGAAGCCCGCTATCGACTTGCGTCTCTTGGCGGCGAGGGCGCGCGCGGCGAGATCCGAGCTGTGCACGTTTTCGGGCGGGGAGGAGGCGTGCGAGCATGTCCGTATGTGCGCCTGCGCCGTTGCCACCTGCAGCAGTTTGCTGGAGAGGCTGCGCCGGCCCAGGGCCTCGCACGTCGCGCACCTAGCGTCCTCCATAAAGGTCCTCGTGCGTCCAATTCGGCCACGGCGCGGCCACTGCGCGTCTATTGTTCCCAGCGGACGGACCGAGTCTAACTGATGTCATCCGACGAGCGACATGCGCGTCGCCGGTCGTGCACGCGACTCGTAAAATTTAAGACTGCGTTTCGTCCGACCGTGAAATCGATCGATACACGAACGAAATAGGCTTAACGTGATAATAGGAGCGCGATAAGACGTAGTACACGCGAATAAGTGTGTTGACCTAGAACGAGGACTAGGCACGGCTTCAGGGCGGCGTCGGGGAGCCGCGGCCGTGCGCGGGCGACTGCCCTCACCACTACAAAGCACCCCCGCCGGCCGCTGCCGTAATCCGAACACGGGCCAGCATATCGATGTTTGCGGTGAGCACGGCGGCGCGGCATCGTGTAACTTGCGGTGCCGCGGCCGCGTCACGCGCTGCTACATGACGTACTAACTGCCGCTCGAAATAATCCAGCTGCTCATTATGAGCGATTACATGGTTTCATTCCGTTGAAAATCGTTAACGCTTCATAGCTCATTAACGTGGATAACTAATAACCGACTCTTGTAGAATCTCTGTTCAGCGTGTTAAGCCAATGCACACATATTTATACGTTACTTGTTTAAAACGTTAAAACAGATGGGTGCGAAAACAGCTGCACTATATAAGCTGGCAACATGTACTGTATAAACAAGGAATTCGACGCACAGAATTTACTGAGTGTTCTTAGTATTTTTAGTTATTTGATGAAAACTTCATTGTCGCCCTTTACAAATTGATATTGTGAAATGGTTAATACTAAAAGTGATCTAAATCACCGTCGAATATAATGACATAGAATCAAGCAACTATTCTCATGTTTAATTTAAAGACATAGCAACGTGACATATCATTGCCAAGAGTCGAAGGCAGACCGCCATCAGTCACCGCAAATAACATGATATGCTGGCGGCGCGTCAACTCCGTCACCCTCTGACACGCCCTAAAACACTTCCGCCAAACTGACCGTATGGAAAACACTTATATTTTTAGACGTTCGCTGTTGTCAGAAGCTAGAGCTTGTAACGGACAGAATTCAAAGGATACTAGGTACTGTCCAAATTTGTTCTAGATGAAGCACATACAAGGTACCTTATCAGGACTTCATGTCAGGTATCAGACGGAAATGTATTTATTTAAGTTTTACGCATATTGAATAAAAATTGAGGATAAAGAAGCCTACCTTTTGTGGCGATAAATAGAATAAATGATATTTACTTTTCCCGTCAATCCCTCCACCCTCCCGCCGCCCGTAAATCCTTCTAGCGTTTCCAGCCTAGTTTCAGTTTATTAGAAAAGAATCTGATGGGGAAGAGGACTATAATTAGGCCTCCGGCCCCTCACTCACCTGTTTAACAAAACCTGTTTAAGCGAACTATAATATGGAGTGCGGTCTTTGTTTTTGACGTAGGTAGGAATCTTCATCAATTGTGCACTGTACAATATAGTCACAAGGAATTTATCGTAGTGTCTCAGCACCTTTGCATATAAAATGTATTAGGCATATCCGCTTTTGCCCCTGCAACGGTGGGTTTGCGTACACATTCCCTAACATTAAAAAATACTAAAAAAAAATAGCGTAATTGTTCCAAAAAGTGTTTAAAACATAAGAGTAGACTTATAGACATTTCAGGAGTTTCATATAGATTACCTTACAAAAAAAAAACACAGATACATGCCGGTGTTTGATATGATCGATGTATTTCCAAAAGGGAAGAAGGATGGGAGATGTGCCAGTGTCGCGTAAGTGATTCGCAATTTCCGCCTGTTAAATTGTTTTCGAAAATAACCATAACGTAATTTCATATAAATCTCGCACGGATTAACTACATTCATAAAGCATCTGCGATTTGCAAATTAAATCGACCTGGAGTTCTTATTGCTGATTGTGCTAAATATAGCAATCAATTTGAGACTTTGCCTCGTGCACATTGATATACCATTTCATTATCAAAGTATAAATGGCCTCGCATTTTGGTATCCAAACCACAAGCAATATATAATTGTTTAAAATTTAATTATTTAAATAACAACAGATTTAATTCGAAACTGACATATTATTAAAATTTATCATTTACTTAAGATACTTTGATTTCGAGAACTTTGCATTGTTATTGTTTTCACCCGAATCACACGAAATATTACCAAATATTTAATAAATAATTTACGAAAATAAAACTTATTTATTTTCTTGGATCAACATGAGTTTAGTAAATTTTAGTTTCAGTAGAGGCTATTTCTTTTCATTGCATGGGTTGACTGGTCCCCGCCAAAATGACATTGTTTACAAACAACACGTAGCATCAGACTAAATTCTTAATCACTAACCTGTCGAGAACTATAGTCATGTGCCTATGGAGGTTCGCTTTAAGATCCCGCCGTGAATACTGCGGTTGCATGGGGGGCGGCACCGGCGGGGCGCCCCCCATCGGTGCTCGTTTGCCGATGAGCACCTTCAACTCGGCCATCAGCTTTTGCACCATACGGACACGACCTTTCTCTACCGTACAGGTTAATGTTGAAGAAAAGTCCTTAGTCGACTATCGCTTTGCCAAAAGCCATAGGTTTATGCGTTGCATCGATTTCTGACGTCACTCCACGTGATTGTCGCTTAGCTATCGATATCGATACGGGCGTCTTCACTACGCGCCAGCGGACTCAACACTGCCCGCTCGCTACTGAAGTTGTGACCTCGCCTCTTTTTATAAGCGCGCGATGAGCGCACAAGATACTTACTGTACGTGAGACTAAATACATTTTGCTGATATATTTAGGCGGGAATGCCACTCCCGCGTGGCGCTCTCGCGCAATAAGCAAAAAGAATACTCTATCGTGATTGGCAAATTATTATCAAAATTAATCTCAAGCAACTGCGAACACGAATTTCAAAAAGTCGGGCGAAACAATTGGTTAATTAACATCGAAACGAAATGTAGGTCGATTGCAGCGCATCACAGTGTGTGCCGCGTGGAATAGGGTCACGCGAGTATTGTTCGAGTGTGCGGCGAGAGTTCACGACTAAATAGGACGCTCATGCGCTTCCGAACTCAAATCTGTCCAAGGACATACAGCCACGATATATTATTAGGCAGGAAGTAGTGCGTCTCGTCCGATATCAAATGTTCGAAATAAATGAATCGTCGAGGAGTCCTTGGTTAATTTTAAACGTAAACAAGCGCTGTAGTTTCTTCTTCAAAATATTCGACTTTGAACGCGTATTGAGAAATAAGAAGGTTCATGGATAGGTAGAAATAGCCACACCTGACGCCGGCGACACAGGAAGTGTGCACGGCCGGCCGTATTAAACTGAAATAGACGGCAGGATGAACCACAACAGAATTTTGACTGAGTATTACTTATTAAAAATATTGTAAAATTTATTTTATTTCATAATATTTTCGTTTATATTAGAATAAAAGACCAATGATGGCTTATATTACATTTTACATTATATTTACAATAAGTACAGGCCGGGACCAGTTCATTTGTGGCAACTAGTGGCTGGCTAGTCATTGTAGTAGCGAGTACATGAAACATCCAACTAGATCAAAGGTCATCAAAGATCAAGAGCTAAGAAATAATCATATTTATATCTGTTTCGGTAAACGCTGAAAGCCTGGGGGTAAACTATGTGCTGTTTTTATAGTAGATATAATTCAAAATTCATAATTAATCAAGTAATCACAGCGTTGATCTCGTCGCAACGTCTAGTAATCCTGTACCATGAGTTCACGAACTTAAAGCGATAATTAAATTACCCAAAGGCTTGTAAAGTATTTAGTATTTCTATTCATACTCCCTTTAGAAACGCGGAAGACAGAAATCTCATAATTTCGTAGTGTAAAATTTGGAACGATTTTGTGACCGATTTTCGTAATCTTCTGTCTATCTGTATAGTGCATAGACAACTATGTTACGTTGTGCGCGTCTCAGCGAAGAAATACAAACATTAAAATGCGCTCCAACAAATTGGCGATTGTATAACAATGACACAATGAGATTTCCATAAATTAAGACAACCATTTCAGGTTCCAAATTCGCTACAACGGACCAAGCGCTTACTTTCTCCAAGCTGGAATCAAGCACGCGGCAGAATGAATCGGATTATCGGAGCGTAATTGACAGACACAATGACTGATGGTTCCGAATTATCACAATGGGAAATGCACGTTGCAGGTGATTTCCTTGTATGTTTTTGAATTGAATGTGTTATGTGACAGGTACATAATTAAGAAGAATGGTTGACATTGTAACTATTTAAAAACAACTTCTGATGATCTATCATCATCACATCGCATTTATTTATGCTCTATAGCACACGCAACAAGCGTGAAGACTCTTACAAAAAAAAAGATTTACGAATTAATAGGACCCGTAGTTAGTTACTGCAATTCTTAATCATTATTAGGTGCTGTTACTATGCACTCCTCCTGGTTAATAGGTGTAATTTAAAAAAAAACACAAAGAATCATTATTGTTGACAAAAGTTACAATAGCAAGTACAACTAGTAGGAGCCTGCTTACGACATACAGAGGTTTAATGATAATACATCGGGTGAATTAGCATGGACCACGTTCTTATTCATAAATAAATAACAAGCTTTAGGTTGAGGAAGCGGAAGCTTGACCTAGATTCACGTGGTATGGGGTCATTTCGCTCGATAAAGTGTGTACTTACAAATGATATTTCAGTCTGTCCTCCAGCTTTGCAAGCCTAGAATGAAGATCTGTAAGATTTGGTGTGGCACTGTAATTAATTCGCGGTTTTTAGGCGTTGGAAAAGTGCGAAACGTCCTCCGTATACGGGGGTCGCATAAACACTGAGCGTGCGCGCGTCCCCTATTCCCGAGTCGACGTCCTATCGTGAATGGGGCGGCTTCGTAGGGTGGCGCCATGGCACGTTGTGGTAAAGCGTCAATCAATATGCGAGATGTGATCCCTTGCTAATCGACGAGCTGCCCGCCGCCAGTTATGGTAACTTGTTATGTTTTTTGTAAATAAATTTTGCTTCTGGTGCAAATTACTACTGTCTTTATTTTATATCTCAAATACAATATAGAGAAGTTTCAACAGTTGAAGATTTGATGTAGAGTAAAAAAAAGCAGTGGCTTTTTTTTACTCTACATCAAAAAAATTTATAATTTGTAATTATGATTATGAATATTATAAGTTTACTCAAAACAAAATATCATATGATCCCTGATTATTCTCAAATTGTTACAATAAAATAATGTAAATTGAAAATAAACAAAGAATCGCTATAATATTGCATCGTTACACATGGTAGTCATCCTATAGTCATCCTTAGCGGTAGATAGGATAGATTAAAGAGCTATTCTTCATAAAAGACAACAGCATAAATAAATATGCGCTCACTTCCGTAACCCAGAGGAATAGGCAGAGATTATGGATTTCCATTTGGCGCGATCCTGGCACACCTCTCTCGCTTCTTCTACATCGCCTGCGTGCTTCTAATATCGCCGTTTTTAGTAAGCCACTAATCTGGTCGATATAAGTTCTCCTAGGGCGTCCCCTACCAACACTGCCACTCAAAGTTACTACCCTAAAAGTTATAATTTTGCGCATGAGAGATATAGGAGCAGGACTTTTCTTGTCCTTATGATGTCGGCAAGGCTACTGTTAATTCTTTCGTTTGTGAATGTTTACCGTTAAGATATGAGCACTGGACGTTTGGTTAATACTTTATTTGCCCTTGGAACTATAAAAAAAAGTCAGATCTCAGAAAACTGTTTTGCGTAAACAAACAAAAGACATCAACAAAAAGCGACAAGTGTACGGTACACAGTGCACGGGCCTCATAACGGTACCTCCTTAGCGTAGCTTTGCATACCTAATAAAGTGGTTCAAATATTGCGCCGTATGAATGTACAGCTTATGTTAACATTTCCACAATCTTAACAGGCGTTGTGCTCGAACCTGGAGCATTCCAGTTGTCTTCCATTTTTGCAATTTACATAAGTACCTGTTTTAACAACTATAGTTTCTATATTAGGCCCAGGAGTGCAAAGGGTAGAGCCATCTGAAATAGTTTGTAGGAGGCTTTTACCGCATTAGGCGGCGCTTACACCTAACAATACTAAGTAGAAAACTTGTACACAACACAATATTACTTGTAAGGATTAAAAATAAAGCTAATAAAAATAGTTCTTATCATTATACTTATTGATATTATAGTGAGCTAAAACTCAAGGGACTCTAGAATTCATTAGTATAAGTTTCAACAAAATTAGTCGAGAGGGAAACTTTCAGTGCTTGCCATACACTTATGTGTCACCTTGTGATCTAGAAATCATGGTTTTTCGCTAATTAAATGGATATTGGTGTAAGCTGGTTAGTTTTTGGAAGAAATACCAAAATATATATCCCCTAATTAGATATCGGAAACCCGAAGAAGCTGTTGAATTAATGAAGGCACGATTGGTAAACGATTGAATTCCACAGAAGACACTTTTCAGGTCGCTAAATAATAATAACGAATATAATAAAGAAGTTTATAATAAGAGCTGTCTAAAATGTAAATGAAATGCAGCAATACAAAGTTACAAGAGCAATGCACAGTTAGACGACACGCAACAAGGCTTAACGTATGCACATCAGCGCTGAGTGCGTATGCAATAGACGTTGCGCAAAACTCAGCGACGCAATTTTTATCCCCCCTTATCCTTTTCAACTTTCTACACAGCATTAACCGCAATAAACAGTGAAATAATGCAATGGCGAGCGAGATAAGATCGGTTTCGAGAAAATCGTAGAAAAAATGCACACCGGTCGGCTGCAGACGCCTCTTGAAATACAACAAAAACGTCGACTACCTGCTTTATGAGACTTGGTTTGTTTGGACCTGTTCACTAATGAACTAATCAAGGAAATCAGAAAATGAATGACATTTGTATGAAATTTTTTCCAGGTAACTCTTGCAATTATTACCAGGGACTACTACTATAAGTACTTGTTCATTGTTGCGATTTTGATTTTTTTGCATTTTTATACATATCAAACCCTACATTACTTTGAATTGTGTACTTACATCATAAGGTACATCATTACATTTACAAATATTTCGGTCACCATTTGTAGTAATAAAAATTGTAATAATAGAAATAGTAAGAGTAACGATGCGAATTATCATCGATAATGAAGTCATAATCACAGATTTAGTTGTTACGGGCGTGATATGATATAAGAGTGCGTATGGGCGCGAAATTTGTACAACTGATGGGTTATACAACGGCACGTAATACGCACTATCAATCGACGTCGCGACGCAGCGACGCGCGAACTAACCGTGTTTGAATGGTATATAATGCAAGCCCTGACTATACATGTGCACAACGTGTATAGTATGTTACTTACATGCTTAAGTAATACTATATAAGAAAATATATAGAAGTCAAAACCAAAAGAATAAATCCAAATAATTAAGAAATGTGGTACAAAAAGTAAGAAAACTACACTACACATAAATCTTAATACGGTCGCGAACATGGTGTGTGCATTTACGAACTAAAATGTTTCTGCATAAATGTTGTCTGTTTTTTATTGTTAATATTTTTATCATTTTTTAATTATTGTTAATAAACATGTTTTCATTAATTTTGATACCGATGGAGTTACGAGTTCATGACAATTTACACTAGTTACTTTTAGGTCAAAATACAATCTACTGCGACAAATCTTGTAGAAGCTTACATTTTCTACAACTTAAACAAAATAGAAATATCGCAACTATTAAAACTTCCTTATTTATAGGAAAAAAATGTAATATCTTTTATTCTAATGGTTCGTGGACTTACCCTTTGTACTTCACTGATTAGAAAGGTGGTAGTGCTCTTGAGAGATTTCAACCGAAACATTTATAAGGAGTAATTGGAACAAGGATTCCCGAGAGTAAACCTCGGCATATAGCTGAGTACGCGAGAGCAACTTGTTAGTTGCAGTGTCACACCCGAGTGGGCGGCGCGTCACAAACAAGGACTAAAGTAACAGTCACATGTCATGAGTTGCGTGCGTACCGCATGAAGCGGCGAGATAAGAAAGTAATGGAGACGATTAAATATCTCTGATGAAGGCGTCAGGCAATCGAAGAAGGTTTTATAAGAATGCAACTAGATGACGTAATCAAATGCTAATGAAATATTAAACAACGCATATCATTTCAAACGAATCAAACTTTATATTTGTCTACCTGGTGGACGTGCAGTGGATGAAATTGATAAAATTACAAACACTTGACAAGCAATAGCCGCTGAAAGTATCTCCGGTTTAGATTGATACGAAGATAAAATCAGTAAACGTGCCATCGATGTTATCAACAGATAGTTGGGTAAGATGATATAAACGAACGCTGCGATTGCATTAGCATTACGTAACTACAATAAAAACGTCGTCCTTTACGAGTCCAAGTAAACATAAAAGAACAGTGCGCGCCGCGTAAAATAACAAGTTACGGAGTGAAATCGACGGATATTAGTGGGCAACCATTAGCGTGAAATGAAATAAACAAGAGGAATTAGTGCCGGGCAATAGCCCGAGCTATCTGACCGCAAGGGAACGGGCGCCACCGTGACTTTCCCTTTTCTTCTGGTGAAAGTGATGATGGTCAATGTAAAACAAAGCAATATTATGCATCCAAGACCCATCGTAGTCTCGTCGACGACAGTAACTATTCATAGAATTTAGAAGCTTGCAAAAATCAAAACACGTTAGTGTGTTTGGTGAAATATGCTATTTTATTTACAACTTAAATTCATTTGTTTCTTCAGTAATTTATTTTGGTTTCAGTTACTTGAGGTTATTTTAAATTTGGAAGAGGATGAACATTTTTAAAGCATTAAGTCTATGTTGTTGTTATACAATACAACGTAACTATGTTGCATACGTGTTATGGGTTTGTTTATTACGGTCAACAGCGATTATAAATGAACATATTCGCTGCTTAAAAAAATCAAACTTTAATTTAAATTGTGATGTCGAAAAGCACTAGTAGGTACTATTGTACTAAAGTAATCGACGAAGAAATCACGATAATCTATTTCTCAACAAGTGATAGTGAAACAAACATTGATCTCTATTAGAGAAAATGTAATTTCACAGGCGTTTGTAGCACGTGCAACATTTCTATGCTGAAGAAATGCTGACAGTAAATCTACAGAATGAAAATTGTATGTCGTTAATTGCGAACGTATTCATTAGGCCAGATATCTAGTAACACCGGCCCCTGCCAACTCGGTCATTGCAAACGATGCAGCTCTATCTTGATTTGGTGACGCGCGAACCTTTCTCATAGCACATAACAAGAATTATTATTTTTATTAGACTTCTTGTTGATTTATGTAGATTATATAATGATTTCTTATATTTACGCGAATACTACACATTGAAATAATATAACTATTACTACTTTTGACATTGGGATGTCTGACACCTCAGTCCCCCATGACCATGAGCGCTGCAAAGTACTCGATACGTCGGGAACCAAAAAACGTAAAATAAACGCGATAAAATCTGAAAAATTAGTTTCATTCCAGTTATGTATATGTAGATTATAGTCAAATATTAAATATTCTTCGTTTTGTACATTTGGCTAATATGATAAATTATTTTAAAACTTTAAATTCATTAAAGTAAGCAATTATTTATAAATTCAATGCTTCATATATGTAGTTATACAGAAAATACCTATATAAAAATCTGTTGTAATGACAAATTGTAGTTGAGCGAAATCAGGTAATTGGTCCAAAAATACATATATCGGGTACAGTTTGCAATTGTCTCAAAAGTATTAATGGAGCACATGGGTGATACTTTGGTTCCAAGGTTAGAATAGCCAAAGAGAACGGATGCTGCAAGTAATGTGCATAAAGCAACAGTTAACTGTATTTATTAAGCACGTGTGAAACTCAGCGTTGTGTAACGATTTCACATTTCAAATCGGCACATTGTCACTAAATATGGAAATTTAAAACATTGATAAAATTGTAAATTTGTCTGGAAAATCGTAAGAAAGAACAGACATTGCAAAAAAACGTACCTTCTATAAAAGAGTTATACGTAACAGTTAAAATTTAGCGATGCATGTAATGTTAAAACTTGGGTGAAAGGTCGATTTTTTATCAATTAATAAATAATTATTCATATTATAACTGACGAAAAGACCTGTATTACCGAACAAGGCATATTTTTAATCCGCTAGAACACAAAATAGCTCTTTAGTAACATGTAACCAATTCATTTATCATATCGTGGCCTTGCAACGTTAATTTCTTTATGTTGCTAGAGGTGGGTAGGGCGCTGCTGTTTAATTGATTATTCCTATTTGACCTTGTTTTTGTTTAAAACTTAACGCGCTGTTTTTTTTTTTCGATACTGATTTCACAACAAAAATGATATCAAATGAACAAAATCAAATCATTTCTGATATTAAAGTCAAAGAAAACTGGAGATGAAACATTTCCCGGAATCTCTGCAACAATATTTGGTCCTCGACATTTGGTCATCTTGCACATCACTCACCCGATAAAGTTTTTAATGA
>JWHW01057472.1:0-17580 GCA_000931545.1 Papilio glaucus
TATATGTATTTCGATATACACAGGAATTTAGTATAAACACAACTTCTTTTCTCGAAGTCACAACTAGTGGTGTCTTTTTAAAATGCAGATATTTCGACAATGCATGACAATGACTTTATTTTACATGTGTCGAAAGTCAATATCTTAGTCCGATGTTGATTTAATTTTAAATTAGCATATCCAAATACATTTTTAAAACCGTAAGCTAAAATTAACATATTTATCTATAATCGTACAATAATTTATTTGTTATCTATACATATAATAAAAATGTAACTGATCTCTGTCTGTACATGGAAGATATTTGACAAAAACTGTTATTGAGGGCCTTCATAAACGTAATAAAACCCAAAACAATGATTTTTATAATATTTATCTGTTCATCTGTTTGTCTGTATGTCTGCCTGTGAGTTTGTTACCGCTAATCTCAGAAATGGCTTGACTTATTTGGGTGCGGTTTTCACTAATACATTGTGGTACGCTTCACTTAACATTTAGTGTTTGTTTTATCTCAATCGGTATATAAATAAAAAAGTTATACCAATTTAACTGTGCTACGGCCATATTGTGTCGACCCCACATACGCGGCAAAAAGGACAGGAAGATGATGAGGTTACGGTAGTATGAAGTAGGTAATATCAATTGTTTTAGGTAAAATTGTAGGGCGGGTGAAACCGCGGGGCACAGCTAGTTTCAAATAAACTTCCGTCATAGTGTCTAATTTTTAAGAAGGTTTCAACTTTCTTTATTTATTATCGACATAGTGAATTTAGATTAGAATTAAATAATAACCTTTAGAATGTTAATGTGATAATTTTCTTGACTTTTCACAGTAAACTTGATTGAGCATCGAATTACCAGCCATTACAATAAACTTTGTGCACGATAATGCAAAGTAAATTGTTTTTACGGCCGACTCGATCGGATTGAATTGTGAAATAATTAGTACCCCCTTAAAAATACTCATTTACTACGCGTGATAAATATTTACGAGTTATTGTTCGTTGATGTTACGAAAGAAGCATGTGGACCTTCCTTATTATTGTATTTCACTTAGTAGCACGCAAATGAAAACAATTACAGTGGGTTTAGTTTTAGAAAAGGTAGACTTCGACTTCGAAGTTTGATTGTGAAAATATCACAACGTCAAAGAGTACTGGCGCGAAGTGGTAATAATATTTTGGCCGGGAATAAGGCGTCCAGATGTCTAATCCCTTGCAATTAATTTCTCTCCATTTCTTTACCTACCCCCTCATTTTTTGTAAATAAAGATTTGCAATGCACCTGTAGCACGTATATGTATTCTCTTTTTCTTCTCTTCTCTTTTTATATGTTTAAGCGTTCCATCAAGAAAAAAATAGTGCAAGTATAATTTGTCATCGGATTGACATATAGCCATTAGGTTTAGAAAAACAGCGAATGTAATGTTAGATCCAATATTCTGTGACAGTTGAGTTTAGATGCCTTTCCAATAAATAGCTCCCACCTTACCTCGTGTTGAACGTACCTGCTTTTTTTGCAATAGCGCATATGACTTCATAAAATTAAACATATAGTGGAAGTATATCAAGGGTATTTATTTAACCTAACTATTACTTGTAGTTTTTCTTTTAGGAATCATTTATAGACCTACAGAGTTAAACGTCTGGCAATGTGCCTGAAGTAATAATAACCTATTCGCCATAGTGCGGACATCTAGCATACTCGTACCTGTTACATCTCACCGTGACCGCCTCATTAAATATATAGGGCAGATTATATTTAAATTACTGCGATTTAATCACATTCGTATATTTTAAAATAAGTAGTATGATATTAGTACAACAAGTGGTACTGACAACACCATTTTTCACCTAGATCTGTTTCTTGCAGCTGAAACTAGACAGGAAATAAAATTATAGACACGTTGTCAATCCTGACAGCGCCGACTTGTTTTATTCACTAGAACACAACGTAATAATGTACTTCTATGTTCGTATTCCACACAGCCATCCTAGCCTGTGAGCATGTCCAATCATGTCACATCTAGTAAGTAAGTAAGTAGATCATGGTTCTTTCAGCCTTGTAGAGCTCTATTCTCTGAAGATAATTTTCTTTATAGCTTGTTGTTGCTTAGTTTATATATTAGCTAAAGACCTTGTGGCGATTTTTCAAATTGTTTAAATATTAAAATCTGTAAGTTATGTGTGAAGGAAATATAGGCTATCTTTATCTTTTAACATATTAAATCTTTAACGCTTGAACGGACACTTTAAGTACGTTGCTCGAACCAAGTAAGAGTCTAGCGAATAGAAAACTATTTAATTATATCCATGTTATTCCAACGCCCGCGGCATGGTGTACAACCACGTTAAAACAACGGTGCTACAAACGCTAACAATAATTTCTTAATAACGCAGAATAATATTTTATTAGTGCCAGTTCGCGGTGAAATGAGTTAGTTAATTAGTTGTGTTTAAACAATGGCGGTTGACCCATTGAGCGTGCTTTGCGTTACGCGCGCCTAATTAAATAATATGAAACGCGAACATTGCTAAATAACAGTGTGGATATACCTGAAGAAAGAATTTAACGTTTAGTTTTTGTTACATGTTGATTGAAATGAATTGCTTGTAATCTTTATCAAAAGATTACAAGTTTATTAGAATATTTATCCAAAGGTAATTACAGCAACATACTACAGAACAGGTCACCGTACGTCAGCCTTACAATTAAGTACTAACGATCGTTGGCTATGTACATTTTATATTCATTGTTTGCATTTGTTTATCTGCAGACGTTTTTGCCAACGGAAAAAGCGGACCATTTCCATTTGTAAATTTCCTCAATAACATTGTTTTACATTACTCCTACTACTTGTCAAATATCGTCATCCTATCTTTTCTGTGGCCTATCTTTTATAGTATTTACCTTTTATTTTCTCTAGATATAAGGAACATAATGCATACATTTCGTAAAAAAACACGGTACACTCATCTAAGTGTACAGTTCAGATGACTAAGCGACTGAATTTTGTTGGAATTTATCTGCGAATTCAGTTAATTTGTTTCATTCCCATGGCCAGAGGAATCCTACGCTTTGTATCGTCGGCGCTACGTTCTGATGTCACCAACCGCATTCACACGAAATCGGAATGATTGGTATTCCGCCATATTTGTTAGGTTAACAAAATAAATGACCGCTACCGACCGGAAGAAGTTTTGTAATAACTTATAATTAAAAACGATACTAGTCTTTTTAACGATTGATGTTGATTTGTCTTTGAAGGTTGAGATTATATTGAGGTTGCTTACCTATCAACTTATACGTGTAATTAATAATTTATTAAACTCAATAGAAGAAAACCTTGCGGGCATACGCCGCGTATTCCAGTGAGCGTTAGCTGAGCGACGCGTTAATATTGTATGCACAAACTTAGCAGGAACTAAACCGATGACCCAAGCATCGGCTTAACACAGGATGTACACATTATGATATTGAAATACTCAACGCACTTAGTAAGTTGTTTAAACTAGAACAAAACAAAAAGTACACGATAAATCATCTTCATCATCAGCATAATTCATTCCACTGCTGGACAAAGGCCCTCCCCAATATATTCCACAGTATTCGGCCCTCCGCTTTCCGGTGCTCACGAGGTCATCGCTCCATCTGGAAGGAGGGCGCCGCACATTCCACTCCATGATATTCCTCGCCCATCTCACGTCGCTAGGTCGACATATATGACCGTCCAATAACCATTTCAACCTACTTACATTAAGAACTTTGTCCTCTAGTTTACTTCTCCGTCGAATTTCTTCAATTCGGATTGTATCCCTTACAAACACCTAACATATGTCTCCGTCACTCACTGTGTGTCTTTTAACTTATGGGCCAGCATCACTGTCAGATACCAAGTCTCTGCGCCGTAGACCATTGCGAAGAGGATGCACTGAAGAATTTCTTCTTTAGGCATTGAGGTATTTGCGAGGTACACGATAAATAACAAAGAGTAATACGAAAACTTTTCACTTATCACTTAACCGGACAGTCTAGTCGACTTAGGTACTTATTACAAGTTAAGTTATATGTAATTAACTACTTCCGAAGGCATAAAAATATCTTGTATCGTATCCGGTCGTTTACTTAATGTCTTCTTGCTTAATTTATATTTTTGTTTATTTTCTACATATTATTAATTAGAATAAATATTGTGTCAACAATGCTGATTGAAATACATATACCTCAAAAACCGAGAGACTGGTTCGACGTCACATTCCAATGAAAATAGAGCAGTAATAATGCCCTTTTCTCTACATTATAGGTCATAAAATATCATTGGTCTTGGTCCCAATAACTCTTCTTTGTCTGATAACTTCTAAGATAATTGTTTTATGATGAAAAGAAATAGTTTTTGTATCCTTAAACATTGTTCATGTCGAACTAAGGTGTAACGCCGATAATCATTTTAATCAGAAATTTTTTTGCAACCTTAAAACCTAAAAAGGAATATAATTCGTTGTCCACTAATCACAAATATTTTACATAACATAAAAAGTTATGCACTATGCTGCTGTGTCCGATACAAAATATTTTTTTTAAATTTCAATAAAATAATTTCCAACAACTTTTATTTTTCATTATTTAATTAACACATCAAAAGAAAACATCGTATTCAGAAGAGAAATTACAAAAATAATGCACTGCCCGGGAATCGAACCCGGGTCGCAAGAATGGGAATCTTGCATGATACCACTACACCAGCAGTGCTCGTTCCATCATTTCGAAATTATTAAACTTATTTAACTACACAAAAGAAACAAGTAAAAAAATAGTATTAGAGTAGGGATCTAACCTAAATCTCCAATCATATACTGTCCGCTAACGGTAACGATCAAACACTACGCATACATTAAACTAAGTTTTTTTTTAAGGCAGAAAATGGCAAACGAGCAAATCGCCTGTCAAACCCTCTTCCCCTTCCCATCCTTTCCTTTTTAGAAAAGTATGGGAAGCGGAAGAGGACTAGATTTGGGCCTCCGACACCTAATTTATCAGGTGAAACGCAAATAATTTCTACGTCGCGCCTGTTTTCTGTGAGGTCGTGGTATTTTATCGGTTGATCCGGCCCATTCGTGCAACAGATGTTGATGCTGTGGGCTCTACCACTATAAAAGTGTTACTCGATATACAAACCCACGTTAACGTGACAATTAATTTTTCTTTTGATTTAACACTAGACTCTCAAGATCATTTATATACTTTATGGGGTGAGCACAGACGAAGGTTCATATTTTTAACAATACGTTTTTGGAGGGATGAATTAATATTAATCTTGATTCACATTTAATCTTAAACAATTAATTTTAAAAATCTTATACATTAATACTCACCACATAATCTTTAAGATTCCAGGAAATTAAATTAAACATGAAATTTATTTTTATTGAAATAAAAAAAATAACTGGAATTACAAGCAAGCGCTCCACCTACACCCCGACGGGCGAGCTTCGCACCGGACGCTTTGTGTAAACACAGAGATCCATCGCGCGTAATAAAAACGCTGTAAAATTTTGATGTTCAATTCAAGATCATCCATCCTTTTCAGTTTTATAGCAAATAACATCTCTATCCCGCTCACCTAAGAATGGCTTAGATTATCAATGCACTTTACACAAAGCAGAAGTCCCGAAGCACGTCTGACGTTAATGTGACTTCGAAAGTAAATCTTGCAGGTTTAGTGTGTGATAACTGGCGCAAGGATGAGGTGTCAGGTGATAAAAATAATAGAGATACTGAACTAAACTAAACTGACGTGATCATGAACACCATCTTTGTCGCTGCGATGAACGACCACAATTACAAATGAGTTGATTCTCAAATCACCATACAATGTCCCGCGTATTATTAAATGTGTTTGGTAATATTATTAAATGTGTATAATATGTCCTTGAAAGCCGGCCAGTACAGTTTTAGACCTCCGTAGCGGCGACAATTGTTGCATGAATGAACCTCGACATTTTTATAGACCAAGCGGATCTCCTGATAATAAATGACTTGGATAGACATGCGCAACAAGAAAACGAGTTGCAGATGCGTTGCCTACTAAAAATGACATTTTGTTTTCCATTCTCTCCTCCATCAAATCCTCTTCCTCCTAGTTCTTTTTCCTTACTATTCTGTGAGGTCGTGCTATTTCATTGGTCGAGCCGGACCATTCGTGCAACAAATGTTGTCCAAAATCCCCAACCTCATCGAATATAGACGTGAATTAAAAGAATTGTATTAGTAAAAAATGGCTCCAGATTTAACTCGGCAACACGCTTTTTCTCAATGTACATATTATCTAACGTATAATCTAGGTACTGATCAAATAACAGATGTGGGTATACATTTCTTTAGCCGTATCTTAGACTATAACGCAAGTTCCACCATCTACACTAGCGTTATTCTTATAAAGATAAATTGCATTGAGTTCCAACAATTACTTCGATGCATTCTTAATGCGTATAAAATTTGCATTCTCACTCCCGTATAAAGCAATTTACTTATTAAATTAAAACGCACCTGTCTCTCACGTATCGAAAAGCTCGCCTTTTAGCGCGGGCTTTAGGTAACGACCCCTAGATTCTTATCGCATTACCAATTTCATCGGAATGCGAGCGGCCCAGCTCGCATCGATATAATTTTCAACTTAATGGATCGCTAATAGCCCAACCTAATGACGCCTAAAATACTGCTAAAATCATTTTTTTTTCAAACTCAATTAAATCTGCTCCTAAATAAACAAACTTTAATTTAGTGTAACTTTAAAATCCGTGTTGGGTTAATTTACTACTTAATAAATGTAAAAAATTAAGATCTATGAACCCCTTTTTTGTACTTACTTGTCCTGTAGATGTGAATAAGGTTTTTCGAAAAAAAAAATGAACATGCGATATGAACATATTAGTGAGCCACCACCATACATAATATATATTATAATATATTTTTTTATCTCAATAATTCTTTTACACCAATGCGTAGTATTTTTTGTACGGTTAAACGTGGCAGTAGAGATCGACATCAAAACTAAGGCGCCAGCTTAATTCTTATTCCTTTGAGCTAGGACTTTAAACCTTCGAATGGGTTAAAAATGATATCGTAACGAGGAAGCGAGAACTTTTAAAAATAATCTGAACCATTAAATTAAACGATTAAGTATGTAGGTGCAGTTATTATGTATTTATTTTGGTAGTGTGATATTCGTGTGTGGCCCCTGATCAATGCACAGGAGCACCGGTGCGTTCCGCTGGAGGTCCCTGAGCCCCTTCACATCGCACTCCAAGATAGCCACCGAAGGGCTTTTAGTGAGTACAATCTCACTTAACCTTGAATTCCCCCCGGAAGCAAATTTTCCCTTCCCGCAACCAAAAAAATGTGATTTGTTCTACTACTTTTAGTTCAAGACGAAACAATTTTGCAGCAGTAAACCCCAAAGCTTACGTCAACCAATTTTTAATACTATTCATTAGATATTTTGTATCATGATTTACATCAAATATTAACATTAATGTTTTTATCAGTTATAAGTCATATAAAATGTAAAATAAGGAGTACTCATCCGAGTAATGGAAGCAGCATTTTACAGCCACGAACGAAATTACACAGCTTCAGTGTGAAATCGTGTTAAATTAGTCATCGGTGTCATTAAGGCTTAGCCGATTAGTCATTTCACTTAGTTTTCGACATTAATCAGTTACCTTTTAGCTTTATTGCAATTATAATACTTCTGATTTGGAACTTTTTGGCTTTAAATTGAAGTGTGTTCTTATGTATTAATATAATGCACCTAATGAATGATCTTTTACAGCTTTTGAAAAATAATTGTATACACAAAAAAGCTCGATATTTGTGTGCCACACGAGCTCACTAAATGAGATTTTTATTGAGACGTAATGAATCCGAAGCGTTTTTGTAAATATTAATAACTAGTGATGAAAAGTGGATCAAGTACGACATGAAAATGCGAAGAAACTTTTCCCCAAACTTATGATGTATATGGAATTTCAGGATTTCATTTTAGTTTTTTTGACGGTACAGTAATTACCATATCTTTTTTATCGAAGAATTCAAAATACAAAATAAAAAAGTATATTAAATTACAAATAAAAATACGAACCAAAAAAATTGAAACTACTTTGAATCGTAGACTTTCATTTTGTTTTGAATAATTTTGTTTCTGTTACTCTAAGAGGACATGAAGGAGCTGTGAAACATTAAAAAAAACACGAGTCACAACAGAAATTGAACGAATAAAAAGAAACGTCAAAGAGAATACAAAAGCGAGCGTAAAACACCCGAATGACTCAGCCGATTCCCAGCCTAATACAAAAATTAAATGAAATTTAATAACATGGACGCAAACCCACACCGACAATTACCCAATAATCGTTGTAATACCACCCAAATTAATAGTTACCGCGTCACTTCGGAGAGTTCTCACGAGCGGATTGACATGATTATTAATATCGGACGTCTCGAAGGAGGAGCGATTGACACATTAATATACCAATAACAAATTTATACACTAGTTGATAGTGGCAAAATAAACCTTATGTGCTTAGAAAAAAAGATCAATTCAGGTATACAACAAAAGTTTGTGCGAGAGTAAGCGATCGTATCAGTGAATCGCTCCGTGAGACCACGAGTTTCAAACGTCACAGACTATGAGACAGTGATTTTGACGTGTCATAACTTAATTATTTGCATGACATTGTCGATATTTTAATGAGACGATGATTTTAAGGCTTAAAATGTTCAAAATAACTTCATCGCCTTCATCAAATATAAATTTTAGAGCTACTTTTAAGGACACTTGATACGGAAATATAATATCAATTGCCAAAGGTTTTTGCTGGACCAAGTCTGCTTAGATATTAAGCGACTAAACTCTCTTAAGACCAATTATATATTATACAATAGATATGTTATACTCATACAAAATCACCGCTCAAAAATGTGCCAAAGACAGTGACAACGACTCATGGCAAATGATGTAAAAAGGATAGCGTTATTAAAATAATAAGTGCTACACAGCTAGTGTTTGACACTTCAGAGTAAATTTAAACGTAACGTAAAGTGTCCTAATTAGGACGCTTTTTCTGTCTTCACTTTTCGGCCATTGTTTAAGGCAAGATTATTTATACTGTGATGGGATTCTAAAAGACAGCAGGTATGCCCATAAACATATCGTATATAATATATCATCTATACGTTCCCAGACTTATTTTCGTTTTTTTTATTTACTACGTATGAGATGTGAAATGGTAAAATTAGTGGTTTGAGTTCGAAATGCGGCTTTCATCATTGAATTAACAACCTAATTATAACATTTTTTGTTGGTACTTAGCGACCGGCTATACAAGATTTTAGAATAAGTAGGTCTTTTTAGTATAGCATGGCCGCATAAGTCTTTACAGTTTTATACAAAGATGGGCGAGTGACGTATAGACGTGTCAATATAGGACAACATTTAGGTTATAAGAATAATTAATTTTAACTGGTTCGGGATTACTTTCGATTCGACGATCGATCGACGATTAAAAATCTAAAATTCCTCTCCTACTCATAAAAAATTACTAGTTAACTAGAGTGGGGCAGTTATCCAAAGTGTGTCTTGGCAATAAGGGTCACTATATATAATCACTTTCCTCGATGCTGCGCCATCTCTAGACAGGCTCGAGCCTAGAGCTCACGCGAGTCCTCAACCTCATCTTTCCAGCGAAACTTGTTACGGCCGGCTTGTTACGTACACGTACAAAAATTAATATGTGGTTTGACGTACAAAATATTAAAACGTTATCCCTCGTGCTATAATGTAAGAGGAGTAATTACTGATCCCCCTCTCTTTTTCTTCGTGATGTAAGTGCATAGAACTCATCGCATTAAGTTTTTTATTGAAGAAAGTGGCAACTGGTTCACCTGATTTTAAATGGCAGCTTCCAATAGGCATCCGCAACAAGCAAATGAGTTTAAGACTAGCGCCTTTCCTTTATTTTACAGTAAAAATGATATTATCCTTTCCTATTGAACCCCTCTCCGTCCAATTGTTTTCCGCTTCCATACTATGCTTATCAGGAAAAGATTGGAAAGGGGAACAAGTCTGAAATTTGACCTCTGGCACCTTATTCATCAGACGAAACGAAGCAAGGTACCAAATACCAACTTATTTTATATTACTCTTTTGTGGAAGGTGTAATAATTGTTCATTTAATTAAATAAAATACGGTTAGCTTCGTCATTATTTTTATTCCCGTTAGAATCGCATAATTTCGTATTTTTCATACAATGGAAATGTATGACGTACGACTAGGTAGACGGACTATATCCGTATTTGCGCATGCATAATATGTCCGTGTGTAAATTGTAATGAATTCAAAGCGAGTCATTAACATTGAACAAATAAAAATTCTAATGTGCCGCGACATGCAATTACCTAACATGTTTATTCATTTAATAATTTTGTTAACCTCGTTTAACTGTTCATATTTAACAAGAATTATAAAAGAATGTTTGCATTACATACACATTTCATCATATACCATATACTTGAACATTTAATAAGTTATTAGATCGTTAATCTAAAAATTCTGCAGGTCCCAAACGAAGCAGATGCATGTATCTTGGGACTCAGAGATGCAAGCTACAGATCTTTATTCACATAATTTTTACTTTTAAATAATTTGAACTCTATATTCTTTTTCGCGTAATTACTAAGATTGTAAATATGATATTGTTGCCAGTTAGTGGGTCCTTAGTTGTCTGTGGCACGACAATAGAGCACCTATTTTATAGTCTGTGTATGGGCGCTAGGGTTCGCCCCGCCCCGTGCGGCACGCCCACTTCCCCTGTCCCTTGCCCCCTGCCCGCACATCGATCAACTTTTCCCGGTTTTTCCATTCCAAATTCCGATGTTACAAATTCCAAAATTACTCGACGCGAAACAATCCAGCCCGAAGCGTTCCGTAAAATAATTGAAGACTTTTTTAATCTGTGAACGACTAAAAAGTAATGTCTTTATGAACGTTCCTAACGTTTCTGTTTGATGAAATATCTTTAACAACAACCTTGAAGGTTGTTTCGAAGAATTAAAAGTATTCCTTTGTTTTTTTTTTATTATACAGCAACGAGAGATGGATAACATTTCATTGATGGTGTTATATCTAGGCTCGAACAATATCGTGTTTACCGATATTTTGAAATGTAAAATTCTGAGAAGAAATGCTCTTAGCGTTCGTCAAATCGGGACGTTATACGTACTTACGTATAGGTAACGTTGTAATTTGAACTACAAACTTTAAAAGGTAAAAAGTAAAAAAAGGTAAAATTAAGATTAGGAAAGGTAGCGGTATTCATGGTAATTTGGTAATCAGGACTTTGCTATGTGTATATCAACAATGGAATATAGATATTGCTAGCTTAAAACGGTGATCTAAGATAGCTGTCAAAGTTCCAAAATCATATAAACATATATAATAATTTAAAACTGTTAAAATTACGCGCATAAATGATTCAGACTTCTTAAACTTCAACGAACTTTAACAATAAACGAAATAGAATAATGAAGTTCAAATTAATAGTACGCAAACACAATAGACTCGAATCACTGCCACAATAGGAGGTAATTAAACCACAATCCAAATATTCTCGTGTCTAGGCGGATGTCTTCACGGTGGTCGCGATATTATAATAAGCGCAAAGAGCAAAACATACTTCCAATTCGTTTTATGCACACATAAGTGTTGTCTCCCAGATGACATTCTTGATATAATAAAAAAAAGAAAATTTCGATGAATGTAGGAAAGTAGATAAAATAAGAAAAGAGGAAATTCCTTCTACCCAAATAAAAAACGTGGAAGATCGCTTCTTCTACACCCATACCTCTACGCATACATGCTCGTCGGTTACGGGTACAACTTTACTGCCCTTCTTTAGTACTCACATCATCACTAATCTGATCGATATAAGTTCTTCTGGTATATCCCCTGCCAACATTACCACTCAATTTTGCAACATAAATGCATGCAATAGAATGTTTCGTTACTCTCTCTTCATTCATACTTTTAACATTCATTTTTAATCCTACCATTTAAATTCACGCCTCACATACTTCTTAAGGAACGCATCTCAACAGCG
Organism: Papilio glaucus; assembly: GCA_000931545.1. Lineage (NCBI taxonomy): Eukaryota > Metazoa > Arthropoda > Insecta > Lepidoptera > Papilionidae > Papilio > Papilio glaucus. The sequence continues at coordinate 12,157 of JWHW01057472.1, forward strand.
TAAATTCTACTGACACGGTTTTCCTGCCACACCTAGCTGTCACTTCCATACATTAAAGTGAGGACTAATAGGTACAGCACTGTGTATTGCCAGACGAAGACGGTGCCTTCATAGACACGTACTTACTCCTCACTACTGTACCACTCATTTATATTTCCTGCATCCACTCGACGTGCAAAATCTTTAACAAGCCTACCATTACTAATTCGTACAATAGTTCCACTTTTTTACCGTTAACATTTAATTCAATATCTGTCATATTTTGATCTCGTTCATACAACATTACAAGCCTCTGAAATAAAAAAAAATGTTTTTCAGAGAGTCTTTTAATCAATCTGAATTCGAGACCTTGTGGATTTTTCTTTAAGTAATACAAAATACACTCACGCCCGTAACCCAGAGGGGTAGATTAGGATGGCATAAATTGGACTAGTTTTTAAAATTTAATTACGAGTCCAGCGTAGAACTTTTTCAACGGCAGCTGGTTAAAGTTGAACTTACTGTTTATTTACTTGATTGAGTTAAAGGCCGAACTACTATATTTGTACTTGATTCGAAAAACTATTAGTAATGAGTTCGCAAAAAAAAACGTTAAAAACGGGTGTTTTAAAAAAAAAAACGAAAATGTTTAATATCTCGAAATCCTTCAGCCATTTTTTTATGGAATAGACGCTAGCCTACTTTCTGTGTCGCTGTGCCGTGCTCGTTTTGGGACACCCCGTATATATATAACAATATATAAAACCTAAACAAAATGACTACAAATAAAACAGCAACGTTAAACAAAGTATGTTGAACGCCTATCTCAATTAATCTAAGGCAAACGGAATGACTGCGCACCCGCGGTGGCTTTCCCACAGCGAGCTCATCGCTCACCGCTCGCCGGGCGAACTGACGAAATTAGATCGATTAACGTGATAAACGTATCGATTGGAGCATCGACGAGTCGATAGTATCGATACGATCAGTACCACTGACAAATTACGCCGGGCGCCCTCGTCGCTCCAATGCTCCACAGATCCGTCCGATTGATACTGCGTTTGCGTTTCGCTTTGACGACTTCGGTTTCAGACTGATTGCTTATTCGGTTAATGATTTTATTTCACGAATAACTCATTTATTATGATGAATATTCCACTAATGATTTTGCACACCGTAAGTACTACTCGCGCATAGTAACATGATCCGTTGATAAAACGTCTCCCAATATAATTTTCATACACCTTTCAATGGATGAAAGGTATATGATGAAAAACGTGTACGAAATTTCCTTACACCACTAAGAACGAAGTAAAAAGGAATTTAAACCTTCACATATTTTTATAGGATAAAGTGAGTTAAGAACATGTTACTTAAACAAATTACACAAAGTGCAATAACAACTTAATTGAGAGATTAAAATAATTTCACGTTTTGCATAAACAACATAATTGTATCAATGGCATCTAAGCGTATCTATCGCAATCTGAGAAAAAAAAATCAAATAAAAACACATCCCTCTTTTAATAACGCTTGAACTGTTGCAATGTAGTCTGTTAAGGAAGATAATTAAATAAAGTGCACTAGCGGCGTCCGAGGCATGTGAGCAGGGCACATAAATCACTGACGCGCGGCATTCGCTGACGGCCCGAATACCTGCGTCTGATTGTACGGACTCCGCGCTCAAGACACATTGCGTATCGTCGGAATCTATTGAGGTACTTCTACGATTTATCAGTTTTATTTATATCGTCCTGTACACTTACATTGACAACGTATCGTGGATATAAAGTGAAAGGATTGTTCTGTTTGAGGTAAGTCAAATTGTCAAAGATTTATTTAAAAGTAGAAAGTTTTTCATTGATGAAGAAGTAAGGGATAAGCCCCTTACTCATCAGCCTATGTCAGTCCATTCAATACCATCCACAGTATCGTTCATTCGCTTTTCGCATCCAGCTACGAAATGCTAAAATTTCAACCAAATCATAAAACCGTGTCTCTAATGTGTATACTCTATACTGTACGAAGTCGCATTACACAATTAAGATGTGACTTAAAAGGATTGTATACTAAAAGGCGCAGTTGTGAATGCATTAAACTCATTAGACGTACACATTTCTATTACGAAACATCCTGTAAAAGGTATAAGTAAATTAACAAATAATCAAAGAACTGGCAGCTATAAAAATATAAATGTAAATAGTCGGTTCATACGAAGCGAAGTTTATGGCCGTATTTCAATTATCATTCGGCTTAGCAAGTGGGCCTTAGGACGCTAATGGAAGGGAATCGATGCGCGAGATACTAGACCAGACCGGATGGTACGGTTAACTGCAGACGCGCTAATAGGCATTGAGTAAAATTTATTAATCTTATTCGATGGACTTAACGTTAAATTAACATCGTTTATTCATTACTAGCTATTGCCCGCGGCTTTGCACGCATTCGTTTCTCATTTTCCACGCTGTAAATTTTTGTAAGATGATTCCGAGATGAACTGATCATCATGAAATTTCGAACAATGTGTGTGCAAAATTTCATGATGATCAGTTGAGTCGTTAAGAAGTTAATACGTAGCGAATAAACAAACAGACTCATATTCCCATTTATATATAATATTAGTTCAGACGCTATTATCCATTCAATCAACGATTAGATTCTTAAAATAGACACTTATGTTTTGGTGCCCGCGGTAAATTTATGGATTTTCGTCGCCCATACATGGTATTCTATAAAAATATCGGCAGGCAGTATTGATAAATATCTCAGCAGTTTCAAAGTACAATACACTGTAATAAAATCCTCCCACAAATATGCATTTTTCTATCACCAGGATTTCAGGTGAAATTTAATTTAACATCGTGTTTTTTCCTGCAACACCTTTACCTGGCGTAAGCGGTCGAAGTGTCTGCAAAATACAGAGCCACAGTGCAGATAGGGCAGTTTATCAAGATGGCTAAATGCTTGCAATTAGCCCATGTGAAATGTCGCATACACATGCTAACGATGTCCCGCCTCGAGCGCGCGCGCCCGCACACCATAGCGCAGCTAACAACGGCCAGGCCCTATTAGCGATCTGTGGACTACGCCACAGAGTATAAACCTTATAGGATTTGAATTAGGCTCGACGCATACAACGCAGAGTAACGAGTGTATTGCAAGAAAAACTCCAAAATAAATGACACTTCCGAATTAAATTAGTTACCAAATTAGTCCAACACTGCGTTGTCATGTTCGTTGGTGGTTTCTTCCGAGAACGTGAAATATGCACTTGGAGGTTGTTGGCATACAGTATATACTAAGTGAACCTACAAACTGCTATAAGGCTATGTTAACTACGACATAACCAATGGCCAACCTCCTAAGCCGTGTTTGACTTATCTCTTTTAATTCTTTATCACAATATCAATTACAGACTCTAAAATATATTTCATTCAATTCTTCATGAGCTCCGGTAATCAGTTTCTATGTACCTTTAAATGACTTCTTTCTTCGTAACAAATCGGTCGTATTACTCCCACAAGTTGATAATGCGCTGGGACCTTCTCAAAATTACATCCACGTGACGTCATCTCTAACTAAATAGATATAACTAACAAAATAATTTTAAGATAACGATATGATAGTTGTATAGATATATTTTAAAAATATAACTAAATAATAATAATTTCAATAATTTTTAAATTGAAAGTAAAAGTATATATAATTATAAAATAAATTTAAATATGTTTCACATGTTCAGTGTGCGATCCGCTTTGAATATCGAGTTCGACCCTCCGCTGATTTATAGCCCCTGTATATAGCCCCCTAAAAATTTAAAATTGTGCTTGCGTTGTGCGTCCTCTCAACAATCTTTAGTACAATTAGCGTGGGCTTATGAGAATACTTTAATGGAACGGAGAGCGTGTAGCTTTTTAATTTTGATATTAATAAGGGTCACCATATAAACTATTTATTACATTAAAATTAAAAATAAATACAAAAAAACGTGTAACAATCAATGGAATATAGGAATAATAAGCGAAGAGATTTAACAGTGATAGAGCCGCCAACATGTGTTGCACGAATGGCCGGCTTGACCGGTGAAATACCTCATAAAACGAGCGTGAAGTAAAAGAAATACTTTTACGCCCGTTTTGTGAGGTATTACCTTTCGTGAGGTGAGAGCCTAATCCTAGTTCTTCTTCCCTTCCCATTCTATTATAATAAAGAAACGATGGGAAGGAGAAAAGAATTTAACTGATAAAAAGGAGAAGAAAATATCCTTTTTACTATTTATCCATTCTGTCCATAAAAGATAGGCATCTGCAACTCATCAGCTCGTTGCAGATGCCTTTGATACACCGCCAAACTTCTTATTGCTACCTTCTCCCATAAAAATAATTATAACATGATGTTGACTCAAATACTCACCAAACAAAACAACTTTTTAGAAAATCATGTACGTAGAGATATCGTTGGAGAAGCGATGACAACCTTAAGGCAAGGCTCCCCGCCTAGGCGACTTAAGTTGTCCTACCTCAGTTGTACGAGTAACTACACAAATAGTAATACGATCCCCATTACTTGAAAAAAGTTTAAATATACCACAAGTATACCTGTTTGTATTTACATTGTAATACGGCATAGCACTACTGGTGTGGTCCACTAATATATGAAATTTATTAATGGTAATTGACGAATGAAATATGTAGTTAGCGGTTATTGGCAAACAGTAATGTTCTTTTAAGATACCGATGAATAAACACATTTGTTTGTTAATGATTAACTAATTACAATTGTAAGCAATTACTGTAAAGAGCGCCGACACTGAAACAATCGTAAATAGCTTAGAGGTTAAGGGAAATGACCCCATTATTTAAAAATTAGAGATATTGATATTTTTAATATTATCTCTAGGACTTCACTTACTATCCGGGGCTGTACCACTAACGCGTGGTTTCTGAAAGGTTTGTCAAATTTTTATCCAACTAACACTGCTGTCAAGTTAAGTCATATCAAATCGAATTCAGTTTCTAAATAAAAAAGAAAAAAAAGTGATTCCCTTTGTCGTTTTTTTTCTTCATTTCCTAACCTCCTTCTTCTACAAAACTTCTTAAGTTTTAAAGTCTAATGTGTCTAACTAGTCTAACGTAATAACGTGAAAAACTGTAGTAAATGAAAAGACAATGTCTTGTTAGCTTGTAGCTAGGATATCATCTGGTTTTCTTTCTTTCAAAGTTATATAATACTCGTGATTTTGACCGTGATATACTCGATACTTTGAACTTCATAAAATAAATGGCAAGTGCTTGTTTATTAAAAAACAGTATATAAAGCAGCAAATGTAAGTTATATATGTCTAATTTATTTCCATTTCATTAAAATACAACAATGAAAAACGTCTACAATGAACAACAAATTGAGAGAAAACATGAAAAGAGTTGGAATAAAACACAGACATTC
>JWHW01057472.1:17684-27787 GCA_000931545.1 Papilio glaucus
TAACAAAATAGACATGAGTTTAAGAGTTCATATTCATATTAATTTAACTTATTTAGTTTTAAGTAAGTTTTATTATAAGTAATTGCCGCTAAAACCTTGTCTTTTTAAGAGAACACAACTTTCGATGCATTTTACGTGAAGGAAGTACGGAAATCCGGTAATAGCTACCGATCGAGCCAAGGGTCGTGCCTTCTCAGGGGCTCTTGAGTCTAGTCGCTCCATGAAGCGTCCGTCGAAGCAACCTTAGTGCTTGGTAGCCTAACAATCTAATAATAAAACTATAGTAACGGCTCGAGGGAAACGAGGATTAAGCTAAACGCCCTCTGCGATCCGTCACCTCAAACCCGGTGAAATTATAGATGCATCTTCCAGCCAAACATCGATATGTCAGCCACAAAAAAAACTTATTATGCCACCAGTATTCTCAGCTTCTTTTTTACGTTTGTGTTTAAACATCCAAAATCTATGCAAGATGATAAATAAATAAACATAAAAAGGGAAACTGTAAGGTACTGGCACATTTGGCGTATTTCATATTAACCTTTTAAATTTAGACTATTACTACTCGAGATGACAGAAATCACTAGGATTTCTGCCGCTCCTTCGAACAGGAATTGTTATTAGGAAATGTTGCATTACATCGACCACAGGTTTTAGCCTGTTCTTTTTTTTTGTATAAAATGACATAGTTAAGAAAGGACTGCTGGGATGATAGAACGATTGGTGGAAGGTGAAAACATGTGCAGACCCTACATTAAGTGAGAACAGTGGAGTACAAGCTACATTACTAACAGTGTTGATAACCTATGTAATATTTTATATGTATTAAAAGCATTTAAATAAAATCAAAGTTCCTGAAACTTATATAGACAAATAATAATTACATTAACCTAGTTTAGAATTAAATAAATGAATTAACAATATCCAAATTAATTATTTGTAATATAGACAAGTGGTGTTGGTAAAGTGCCGCCGCGTGCCACGGAGATCAAAGGCGACGGCCATGCGATATTTACATAGAAATCCCTGACTGCGCATAAATAAGTTGGCGGCTTCTCGTATGACAAAAGTAAATAAATCGTGGACTCAAGATTTTCCTTATACTTATATTTACGATTTGTAACTTCTTTATAAAATGTTCCCCTGAATATGATATCAGTGAAACACTTTTTTTTTTATGGCAAACGAGCAATCGGATCACTAGATGTATAATGAACGCTACCCATGGACATCCGCAACAAGCAAATGTGTTGCAAATGCGTTGCCTACCTTTAATGGACAGAGGAGGGCACAGACAGGAATAAGGATATTTCCTTTTCCCCGTTAACCCCCTCCCCATCCAATCCTCATCCCGTTCCCATCCTATCCTTATGAGGAAAGGGTGGGAAGGGGAAGAGGACTGAAATTAGGCCTCCGGGACCTCACTCGTCAGACGAAACGCAGAGTACTTCTACTTCACGCCTTTTTTCTGTGAGGTCGTGGTATTTCACTTCAATACACTTATATCGTATACACTTCAATTAAAATCATCTGCAACAAACTATTGAGTTGCAGATGCCTATGGGTGAGCTACAGATGCATTGCCTACCATTATTGAATACATAAACAGAATATTATTTATTAAGAAGAATATTATTAAGGACATTTTGCTATCCATCCCCTCCCCCGCCAAATCCTGTTCCCCTCTCTTTCGGGAAAGGATATATGAGTAGAATAAGGCTATACTATCTGCGTTTTCTATATTCGTGAAAAGGACTACAAAGAATTAAATTACTAGAAGAACTTTCAATCAACTTAATCTAGATTATACCTAAACATTAAAATTAATTTAAACTTGAAATAGGTTTTTATATTTTTAAACGAGGTTTTTAAGGTTTTTATATATTTTTTTTAGACACCCTAAAACAATTAATAAAAACTTTTTTAAGACGAACAAAAATAATTACGCACTGTCTAGTGGTCGATGACAGCGATCACAATTACTCAATTCCAATTATTGTTGCGCATACAACTAATGCACCCCCATTGAAGGGTCGCGGCCCTTGGCTATTGTCAGTATGCATAGTCGAGGACCTTCTTTTTTTATTTAATTGTTGACTATTGTTACAAATGTATGTTTTATTTTGTACAAGCTGTCCATATCGGAAGGTTTTAAATTTTGGGCAATAATAATAAAAATGTAGCCAGTTACACTTCTAGATAATGTATTTTCCTAATAGTGAACTACTGAAGTTTCAGAGTAGATCTGTATGTATAAAATAATAAACGGACTGACTAATATATATACAATTATTATTATTATTACGTAGCCGATGTGAGTATAACGTAGAGGACGAAAGTTTACTTTAGGCAAAGTAGAATGACCTCTGATCTATATGATCAGTGATATTAAATAGGGTTTAGCTTGTGCTGGTAATTGTCGGTTAAAATTGCACGGCGGTTGAAACCGCGGGGCTCAGGTTGTCCTCCCTGTTTTTAAAAAAATATAATAATATAAAAAAGCGTAAAATTATATATTTTTTATTTTATTTTATGCCAATAGTCCAATGGCTTAGGATACTGTCCAATAAGTTCGTATATAAGCTTCAAATTCGTAACCGCTAGTGATCGATAATTTCCGACGTAAATCGAGTATTGACATATTTTGCTTTATAGTAGTCCTTTTATTTTAATGTTTATAATAAATGTAGATTTTTAATATATAAAGTTTTTAATTCAATTAATTATACACTATTTATAGTTACTCAAAAGTTTTTTGAAAACAGTTCAAATGATCAATAGTGTTTTTTGATACGTCGCAAAACTAAAACCCAATAACGACGGGATATCGTATCCCAGGGCCGGGAATAAAACGCGTGGGGCGGCATTTTATATATACAGGGAGTGCGTCCACGGTGCCACTGTCAACCGAGAGCGCTCTGCGTGCACACGGCCAAGCGTCTACACTGCTCTTCGGTGTGAGCCTCGCCGAAATACATCCGGAGGGAAAAATGCTCGCGTAAACAAGGATAATGAGCAAGTAGGTGTGGCCGTCGGAAGGCGTCCTCACGCCCCTCTAACGTTTTTTCCCCCGACGTCTGGGCGGCGCGGAGAGCACGCCTCGCGGCCCACGCGCTCGAACGCAGCGAACACGCCGCCCGGCCCGCCGCCGCACGGACAAACGTAAACAAACACATCGATCACTGATGGCACATGCCACACGGCGGGATTCGCACTCAAAACGCACGCGACAACGACCTCGCCGATACGCGAACTCACAACTAATTATCAACAGTGCAGCAAATTTTAATCGAATATTATCATAATTCAAAACTTAATTCAATTTAAAACAGTTGAAAAACGTTGCTTAAATAGTTCTTAATTTAAAATAATTAAAATTTTCATAGTGATAAACTGTGCGATTTACTTTACGACAAAGTTGTAAGAAGCTAAAACGATGAGATTCCGAAATAAGGATCTAGTGTTGCCAACATGAAATTTAAAATTATCACTGGTGAAGGTTGCAGGATGTTTCTGAAGTCTTCGATCTCTATAGTTTTTTTGCTGATGCTCCTCTCAAATATGGCGAGGTGAGTAGAATTTTAAATTTATCTTATCTATTTGTATAAATTTATCTTCAGCATTAAAGTTTGTGATGCAAATCCATGATTAGTACGTATTTGTATTACGTTAAAGATTCGTGTTACATTGAAAAATCGATCGTAAACAAAAATAATTTTGGTTTAAAATTGCCTGTCCTGTTGAACAACTAATCGAGTCACGAACAATAAGCCAACGAGCACCCGACACATAGGGGCGTCGCAATGAATACGAAAGGAAAACATCACGACACTAATCATGCAAAACGCGCCTAAGTAGACAACCACGGGCTGAACTAATGAATAATGATATGGCAATGAATAATGAATGATAATGAATGCAAATTTAAAAGGTGACAATCATTTGTCGGCCCACCCAATAGCGCGAAGATTTACAGAGTATGCTAATGTAAGTCGATATGCCACTGCACGTGGCTGCATAATCGGCGGGCTGTTTGCTGCGTGATTGATATTCACAGTCGCAGGCCTCACTTCTCACTGGAATAGACCTAACGCATTTTAATAGTCGCCTAACCGCCTATCGCGAATAAATCCGTCCATACCTAATATGTGGCTGCTTCTATTAAATCTATTCAATTTATTTATAGCGACCTCACCTACTACGAGTGATGGAATAAGTAAAACTCTCAATAAATAATTTATAAGACATTTTACACGTTAAATCCGTTTTAAATTTTAAATAATATAGACTGTTGCGACACAATTAAAATTATTTGAAAGGTAACAGTTCCAACTAAAAGTAATAATTAAAATTTAATTGATGCAAATATAAAATAGAAACAGACAAACTAAAAACTGCTTCAATAGAAAATGATTCCGTAAATTTGAACAACGAATTTTACATTGATTATTGTTGCTTCTTTAAATCATTACTATCAAGGGTTCGCCTTCAAATTTTGACACCTCATATCAAATGCCGAACGACGCTTTGAGATTTTTTCTTTATATTAACACGCTTTTATTAGCTTAATCGTAATAGCCAGCCGTAATAACTGTAGCCAAAACCTATACGACATGGACTACCTTCATATTTTGCTGACTCCAAATGAGTGGGAAAAGAGCAGGGAGATGACGATGTATGTATTTTGTTTTTGTATGTAACGGAATCTTTGAATGTGATTTTCATCTTTTCAAAACGTCGGATTATTTTAAAACGTTGTACACGTTATCAGGGGCAGTAGCAATGCAATAATTTAAATAATGTGACCTATTATCCTTACCAGGATCTTCAGGATTTGCAATTGTTTTAAGATTAACAAATAAATAAATAACAATTCTTTATGTACTAGCGTGTTTGTTAGTTTTTAAAACTATTGTTTTTTTTAAGTTGGCGTGGCGTAGATGATGATGAAGGAAAATCTTAAACAACGACATTCAAAGACATTTGTACGCAATGATATATTTTTTTAGAATTATAGGTATTTTGTAATTTATTTGTATTTTAGATTAATCTTTAAATTTTCGATCAGAAAACTATTTAAGGTAAATACTTCCACTATGTATTTATTTCTAGCTAAGATATATGTCTTTTTTTTCAACCCATTTAATACGGGTGTTCAGACGTTAGATACAGGGTGTCCTTAACTATACAGCTATACTTTTTTGATAGTTCTGAAAAATAAATCATTTATTTTTTAGATTTTAATATCATTTATTCTAAAAAAGTGGAATATTGATCCATAAATAAATGTCAAAATTCTAATAGAAACAAAGATATCTTAAATACAAATCTCAAAAACGTCAGAACTTTATTTTGACATATGAACACAAACTAAAGATATTTGTTACGATTGGTGGTGCCAAAAAATTTGTCGAATAATCTCTATCACATCTAGAATTTATTATCCAAAGTAACTGAACGTTCATACAAGTATTGAACGAGTTCGAATCCGGCGCAAATCATTCGAGTATAATATTAAAACATTACTTATGCTAATTTTATCTCATAGTTAAATCTCTTTTGACAACGTCTAAATTAATTTAGTACAAGATCTATCAAGGTAAAGCATTTTTTAGGCCATAAGATATCTCTTAATTATGTGCTCATTTTGAATTCTAATATAAGATTAATATGTGTATAGAATAATAATTTAATATTGATTTTAATAAAAATTTGTATTTAAGTACTTAAGTTAAGTAACTTACGTACAAGCAATATATTTTTAAATAGGTAATCGCAAATTGTATTATTAAAACGTTGTAAAATGTAATTGCTTTTTCAAAAACAATTTTGAATACGAATTAATAAGAGGTCAAATTTTTATTATTTCTCCTGCTGTAAGATTAATGTAAACTTGACCCGAGGATTTGTTTTTTTTTATAGGAGATAGGCGAAAAAGAGCAAAGGATCGCCTAAAGCTAATTGATCACTGGAGCCCATGAATATCCACAATATCAGAGGAACTGTAGATGCGCTACCGGCCTTTTTAGGAAGTAGAACGCTTTTCTTGAACGACCCTTAGTCGTATTGGTAATTGGTCGTAGTCGTATTCGTATTGAAAATACCGCTGGAGATGAGTACGAGGCAGAAAGTTATTCGAAACTGTGAGACGAGGTAGTGGAATGCCACCCATCAACGTGGTGTGGATGGTATTTGGATCTCTTTTGTGTTGTTCGATTGGGTTCTAATACAAATATGTATGAAGAAAGTTTTCATTTTTATGATGCATAGATATTTCCGGTGACGATTCATATTTTTTTAAAACCATAAATTAAATTAGCAAGTATCACGACGTATTTCTTACATTATTCTGTTTACATTCTTACATTATTTTTATTTATTTATTTATAGTCAGACAAATTACTTACATACTAAGAATTATACCAACTAATTTTCCGGCAAAATTTTATAATTTTTTCTTAAATATATAATTAAAATATTACTATCCAAATCTCTTTGAACAATGAATAGATATGCGGCGGCAAGCAATTTCGGAATAGGGACCACCCAAATGCCGGCTACAGTGACTTGTTATAAAATATTCGAATAGTAATTATTATATTTCATTCATTATGATAACAATAATGATTTTTATAACCATCTTATAACTTTTTTATTATATTTAATTACCTTCTAGTAAATGATCCTTGAATGCTTTGTATAGACATCGATCACAAAAGTACTTAATTTATACTACAGGGAACTGAATGATAATCGATTGCATGAAATTATCGAAAAAGTTCATATCTCTGATAGATTTTTGTACATATATAATTGGTGTACTACATGTTCACAACAATCTGGTACTATACATTTAAATATAACGAACAAATGTTTTAACAGAATTGTTTTAATTAAAACCTTAGTTTTAAACTACATATTATTATTTTGGTCAATAGCGAACATAAACTTTAAAGTTCTGTTTGAATCTTAACGTAAATTAATAAATAAAATGTATTTTTTTGTTATATAATACGAATGTTTTGCAATGGTTTCCTGTTGTGTTTCGTCGTCATACAATATGCTATGGCTAATGGCATTCGATACTTGTGTCATTGTTCTTGTAATCCTTACTAACTACATTAAATTATGTGAAAATGTTTTATTTATAAATTGCATATTAATACGTTACTCGAAAAATTTAGGAAAATTCTTAAATACATTGCAACGGATGTGTATCATTTTGAATGTATAAAGTTGCAATGGAGGATTTAAATAGCTTTAGAAAGTCATGATCGAATTTGCACCGCTGGGTTATTTCTAGTTAAAAAAAATCTATACGAATTGGTAAGCATTTTTCTTTGAAATATTTATTAGAAGCGAGTATCAAAGCTAGACTTAACCAGCAAATGTAAATACCTCATAAACAAAGACGTGTACCAATTCACCACAATCTCGCACGCTAATGGAAGAAGCTTCGGCGTACGATAAGGTAACTTATTGCTATCAAAGCGATTTATAAGCAATGACGCTTCAGTTCAAAATGTTTGCGTAATGCACAAAGATTCCGTTTCACTTTTAGAGGACAAATTATTTTTATGCCTTTTTAGATAATGTATCCTCGAGATATAGAACTAAGAATGCTTTAGATAGGACGACAAATATTTAAAAAAATAATAATACGAGTAACTGTATTGTTTTCGTAAATCGTACCAGAAAATGGTGATAAGTATAACCTCCTTTGACATTTAGGATTTTGATAAAAGCTCCTTTTTGAATAAACCTCTCTCGGAGAGGAGGCCTGTGTCCCTGCAGTGGGGAACATTCTAGAAAAGGCTGATTTATTATTATATATTATAATTAATATAATGTCTTTGTCGTGTGATGACATGATATTTAGATAATTGATTTTTAATATTGTTAAGAAATCAAGTAATATAAAATTATGCTTGTATATCGTAATATATTTACATGAAGGTGTTGATGTCTAGGGAACCATTTACGTGACATCATACGTTTATTAATCTTTTTAATTAATATTGTAATTATATTGTGTGTATTTTGTGTTTATACATTTAAATCCATTAATAAATTAATGCTATAATTTTCCAATAAGAAAAGGATGTGAAGAGGAAGACGATTAGACGGGAGAGGGGATGGATAGGAAAGGGAAAAATAGGTAACGCATCTAAAACTCGCTAGCTTGTTGCTACGGGTAGCACTCATTTAATATCGAATGACCCCTTGCTCGTTTGTCCATCTTCTATAAAAAATATATCAATAAATAAGTATTGTCTCGCTCCAAACAAGAACCACATTATCTATAATGAAGTCTTGCTTTATGTATATGGTCTCGACAATAAACTCAACACATTGGGCTATAAAGCTCAGAAAGAAAAATTCTTCGCCTCAGCCGTGACTAGATAATGGTGTCGCAGAGAATTTGCTCTCCTGTGTACTTTTTACCATCCGAGTCGCGTCCTTATCGAGCAAACTAATTGCCTATATTGGTAAACGTTACACCGTCCCACAAATCAGATGCTGTATCTTGCCCTCTCCCCCAGTAGATTATAAGCAGAACAAATAGGTATTACGTACATCTACATATTGTTGGTACACGGAATTTCAATCAGACTTCGAAGCGCTTTTATCGAAACGATCATATGTACAATTTTTGATATTAGATTTTAGATTCTACTTCCGATATTTTTAAAGGCTATATTTGAAAATCATCGTGTTTCGTTATGCCGTGGTTGAGAGCGGTGCTAGAGAAGAGAAAAGTATTTGCAGAATTGTCGGAACGCAGAGAGAAGCAACGCAAGTAGCTGTAATTTGTATTGAAATAACGTTTCTGAATGGGTATCGTAGCATTTCATCGGGCCAAGTCCGACAACGGATTTATTATTTTTTACTGGCACGGTCTTAAAGCACAAAATTATTGTTTTTATCTCGTCACGAGGAATTTTCGATGCAATTATATTAAGTTTCGCTTGGATTTTTAATTGGATCAGTCGGGGTTTAACGACTCGTTGGAAAAAGCTGTCCGTTCCGACGTTCGCTAATTCTTCCACTCGGACGACATAGTCGTGCCTCCGTAATGGGCAATACTAAAGATAACTATTACAATACTACATGGATATTATATAAACAAAGGTTACGATATAAAAACAGGGACAGACCATTAAGAGAATGACATCGAAATAACTCAAATAATCATGGCATATATAAATTAAGAAGAGAAACGGTTAGAAATGTATGGACATGTTATGAGGAGAGTAGAACGACATGTGAGAAAAAGTTTTAGATATGAATGTGGACAGATATGTTGGTAGGGAACGAAAACATGGATGGAAGTAAAAGATGACATGAGTAAGAAAGAACTGCTGACATGAGCAGGTCTCCTGATTTTAAATGATCGCTACCCATAAGCATCTGCAACAAGCAAATGAGTAGCAAATGCGTTGTGTACCTTCAATAGACAGAGGATGGGATAGGCCGGAAAAAGGATGTTTCCTTTTCACCATTCATCCCCTCTCTGTCCGATCCTCTTTCCCTTTCCATTCGATTCTTATTAAGAAAAGATGGGAACAGGAAGATGACTGAAACAAGGCGTCCACCACCTCACTCATCGGAAGAAACGAAAAAGCATACTTCTACATCATGCTTGTCTTCGGTACGCCTGTACTATACTATATAGTGTAATTTTTCGGCAGCTCCTCGCCAGACGAAAGTGTAGTCAAAGGCTTATATTAGCGGGTACCATTCTACGGACAGTGTGGCCATTACCACTTAAGTTCTGCATTTCAACAAGCTTTGCCATTTTCTAATATTAGGTCCTTACATATGAAATTGGCGTTTTTCGTACTGGCCACTTTAATCACGAATTTCTCCTCTTTGGTAAGGAATTCCAAATTCAAATTTGTACAGCTATAGACTCATGTATTTGTGCTTCGATGACCGTCATTCATTTGTTTTTTTTCTTCTGTTTTTTTCTGTTTGCGTCACTCATTTTACAAAATGGAAAACTTAATATATCGCATTATTTACGAGTACGAGTTCCGCCGTGGCACTAGTGCTGCGGAAACGACTCGAAGGGTGAATGATGTGTATGGCGGTCGTGTTGC
>JWHW01057472.1:31560-50580 GCA_000931545.1 Papilio glaucus
TATAAATATACTAGCTGCAAACATATCATCGAAAAATACACTTTCAACCCCCTTATTTTTTACACCCCTACACACATCCACATGCAACCACCATAGTGACACATGGAAACGTTGAGGGTACAACCAGCATTCATTCAAATATAAAGAAACATGGCCAATTAATAGACCCAGTTTAGGTCTCTACCTAGATTCGATATGTTCATGGTGTGATTATGATCTCATAATTGAATATTAATGGCGTCACAATGGACCACCATATACGACTAATGATGTCATGTGACCCAACTGAAGTAATTTGTTTTTATATTTACAAGATTTTCTATTTTAGATAATTTCTTATTGTTTATTATCTTACAATCTAACAATATTTTTACATTTCGCCTGGTGAGTGATGTGCCGGAGGCCCAATCCACTTTCCACCTACTTCTATACTGAAATTTCATATTATGTAATAAAAATTGTTTCTTTTAATTTTCTTCTTCTAGGAGCTTCATTTAAAATATTGTTAATCAGTTCTTAGATATTGTTATAATTAAAAATGTACTATTTTGGATCTAGCTATTATTTTAGTTTTTATTAAAATATCAACATGTAATAAAATATCTATGATGACTAACTTCTTAGTCCAAACTTAGAAAAAAAAAACAATAATCTCTTAGACGTGAGACTGAATAGCCAATTAACAAGATAAAATACGAACGTATTAATAATTTAATTGAGATATAATCTGTGGATTGGACAGCATTTAACATATTAAAGACATAAAGTTTGTAATTTTATAAACAAAAATTGACCTCCATTTTATCTCTATCACCAGCCAACAATTCGTCTTACGTGTGGGCTCTTCGTTAAAGCATATTTGAAGTATCCGTAACCGGAATCTGTGTAGAGTATTCAGGATTAACCTTTCCACAGTTTTATTAATTAAAATCATAAAATAAGCTCATTAGTTCCGTCGTTGGATGCTTTAAAAATATTTTCCGGAGCTCGGGAGCTGTTTAACAAATTGTTTCATTAATAAACAATTCGAAACTGGCGACGATAGCATCTGTCTTCGGAATAAATTAATTATAATGACATTAATTACATACATAAGGAGCTCCCAATTAGTGGCAATATTTTTAGAAAACGTGTAAATTATTAACCCAACAAACGGTCGACTTTATTATATTTTTATTGTATTTAAATTAACGTTAATTTATAAGAAAACAAGAGTCCGAATAGTTTACTAATTATGCGAGATTCAAAAATCATCAAACTAACATAAAATGTGTGTCGTCTACTTATATCAAACTATTAACAATTCTATGATTGGGTTATATGCGAACTAAATCGCCATTTCAACACGTTTGCATGCTTGACTATACTAGTTTGTATTATTTATCTATTTATCACGAAATATCTTGATACTATTTTTTCGTCGATTTCACGATATCTGTTTAATTTGAAAATGTACAAGCTTTGTAAATACTTCTAAAAACAAAAAAATTCCGTGATTTTGTCCCAATATTCAAAAAATCCAGGGTCATCAGGAATACATATATAACTTCAGGGGATACAAATATAATATATTTTTAAGTTTTTCATATGTACCTTGTTTCACAGCAAAATGTGATTTTGACAACATATATTATTACGTTAAAATTCGAAAACAACTTTTCCTCACATTACCTTATAACATTAGCTATCCACATTACTTCACTTTATCCCCGGCCGCCATGTATGGTAAATGACGTAGGTTTGTTTACAACAATCATATCTAGGAATGAAACAAGGTATAGTGGACGTCAACCGAACCTTTAAATTCTTGAAAATAATAGTATCACTTATTTCAATATTAAATTAGAACTAAGAATCAATTGAGTACAATTAATTATCTTTATTGACATCTTGTATGTCAATAAGGATAGTTATCGATGCATTTAACATTCTAGAATTCCTAACTGTAGCATTTTGTTTCTTTACAGTTCTCGCGATAACATCCTGCCGTCGCATTTCAAGCTTAACTCTGCGCTGACGTGTCGTCTTGTCGGAGGATTGACCAGGGAACAGAGATCTGTTTGCAACGATGAACCCGATGCGGCGGCAATCGCTTTCGAGGGTCTACAAATAGCGGTAAAGGAATGTCAACACCAATTCCGATGGCATCGATGGAACTGTTCCAGTCTGATCGCCAAGAGTACAAATCCTCACTCCAGT
Source organism: Papilio glaucus (assembly GCA_000931545.1). Classification (NCBI taxonomy): domain Eukaryota; kingdom Metazoa; phylum Arthropoda; class Insecta; order Lepidoptera; family Papilionidae; genus Papilio; species Papilio glaucus. The sequence continues at coordinate 33,760 of JWHW01057472.1, forward strand.
GCTATAATGAAGAGAGGTAGGAGCTTTATTTTCACATGTTAACATAATTAACCGATTTTCGATGGCGAATAAACAAGACGCCAAGGGGGCCTAGACAAAGTTACATTCCATTAGGGATGTCGCTATTAGAGACGTCCAAAATGTATGTAACTGACATAAGCTTTCGAAATGTCACGTGGTCTGCAGTTAGCGAATCGAAAAAAGCTAGACAATGTACATATTACTCTATTCCATCTATCGAATCGATAATAAAGCAACGATAATCGATACAAAAGCGTAGACAAGTGGAACATTTTGACAAGCGATGGCTAGCTAGCGATTGTTGTGTTAGCTATAGGGCGCTAATCGCTAAGTTCGTTATAGAATCGCTTCGGAGTGAATTTACTTTGTCTAAGCATTCGGTTGATGTTAAATGACCGTTACCGTATCGCTATCTAGTGAAAATTGCAACGACAAGAAGAGTTAGGGGAAAGAGTAAGAATAGATAATAAACGGAGGGGCAGAAAACATGGCAAGAGGATGTATCGGATACTTGATGCATTAGACGAAATTTAAAACGAAACGAAAAAGTAATTTAAAATGCAGGCTAAGCTAAGCTAAGCTAATTATTACAGTGTTACCTAGTCACCATATTGATATTTTTAAAAGTCTTCTTCCTTCGATTTTCTTCGGTCGATCCAGTCTTCACTCACAAAGAACTTGATAATAGTTAGAAGCCAAACATGATTCCTTTAAACTTTTAGTTGAAGCTTTATTTTATGTTTTAAGACTGTTTTTGGACCGCTGACCATATAAGACTGAAATAGAGAATTCATATTTTATACGTTGTTTAATTTTTGTGAGAAAAAATATTGATTAATTAAGATAGAGACATTTACATTTCGCTTCACTTAAGCTCCGAGCTTTAAAATGGCGGCATTCTAGTAAAGTAAGTTGTAATTACGGACTTCGAAATCCAACCGACGAAACTCCTATAAAAATGTGTGTTTATTTATTAAAATTTGTCGGTAATGGAAGGTACGCCATAACTCCTGGAGCTTCAGTTGAACGAGTGGGTGGCGGTGATCAATTTCAACGTAATGCCAAAACCGGTCTCACTGAAGTTCCAAATGAAAATTTTTATTGAAATAAGCGCAACTAAACTGACGAAGCAATCGCGATCCGGACATTACAATCCGAATTTATTACGACGAAAAATTATCCACGCGCATTAATACCGGTCGGGAAGCAGCTCGCTTTATGAACATCGACTCACTGAGCGTCGTAAGTCTTTATGTCTATATCGCAGGGTGTGAAAGGCTTTGTCGACCTTATTTTTTCCACAATCATCGCACACGTTGACGTGGAAATTTACGAGCATGGAGGATGGGAGACAACAAATAATAAGAGTCTTCGGCCAGGTGTGGGTCCGCTCCCGCGCCGCGCGATTTCACGCTACGTGTGGGTCCGACCGGCCGCGCCCCGCGTCCCTCACCCGCACCCCGCATACCTCCTCCAATTAATATCTTAACTTGTATTGCCTTAGCACAGAATCCCCTTCGTATTTTCTCACTGTTAATAACATTTGTTTTTTTTCTCTCACGAAGTTCAAAAATTTCATTACCAGATTATATTTCTCTATTAACACATCAAAATCGAGTTGTGTAACTTCATGGGCGGTATTAACATTTAGGAGAGTTCAGATCAAAACTGAAAAAGTGTGATATGTAATAATATGAAATTTTTGGGAATCAAATATCGTTGGTCTTATGGATGGTCATTTATGATCACTGAAAATACTGCAGGCAAAATAATTAATTATAATTTAAATTATTAAATATCTTAATTGGACAGAGAACTTAAATTGATGGAATACATTTATTTGACAATCCACATTATTCAAAAATACCGTGAACTATTAGTATTAGTAATCCTCCGTGACGACACCTTCCGGCACGTCAACGACACGATTCCGTTGAAATTGAAAAATCGTGAAAAAACAGCGTAACTAAACACTTAAACATCTTTCTTAACTCGCCTATTGTCGGAGTCCCGAATTGAAACGCCAGATAGAGAATGAAGGGCAAAAAGGCCCAAGAACAAATCGAGAGGCTTTTAAATAGGATAATAGCGATCGATGATCGTCGAAGAAAGATAATAATCATTCGGGACCGTTGGCGTTTTTTGTTCGACGTGTAGATACGTCGATGAAAGGACGCTGTGGACGAACGGGGCGTCCCGGACGGCTCGCGGGATTTGTTCCGCTTCCCTGAGATCCTCCACACGTTGTTAGCGCTCTTGTCGTACGTGATGCTGGCACAATGCACCACTGTCAACTATTTAATGACTTTTGTGAAGCTAATGAGGCCATTGTCGGGGAATGTTTTCGCCTCGGGCGTTAATAGCGCGCGATGGGGCCGAGATTAGCTCGAGATCAGATGCAGCGACGGCCGGCGACGGTGTCACGTGAGAGAATGGCGCTCACAGTCGCTCGCCAGGGCAGCCAGGGTGGCGGCCGCGCGCCGATACCGATCTGACTCGGTCTCGCACGTGACATGAATTCACTGAGCGATCGCGTCATAAAAAAGTGACATTTATTGGCATTTTATATCAACGACGTGTCCGCGGGTGACGAGCAACGACGAACTGCGCTGACGCGAAGACAACGCAAAAACTTTTGTGTTATTATAGTGTCTTATCTGGCGGGACCACATCGTGGGAATTTGTCTGTACAGTTGAGACGTCTTTATTTAAAAAAAATACGATTTATACGTAGTCAAAGTAATGCCGTAAGACTACTAAAATGTTAGAGACGTCGGTTTAAAGAGCCCTCGATATCTAAAAATTACAATTGTCAAAAGGAGTTAAACAAAAAGAGAACGTGTCAAAATGTCTCAATGCTGAGATGTGGCCCGACCTTCTAATGGCCAAGATAACATCATCCTCGGTGCGTTACCGAATCGTGCTGCTTCAGATGCCTCTCAACTGTGAGAAAAAACACACAAAAGGCCCCATAAAAATATGAATTTGTCCAAAGTTCCCAGTTTCGGACGTGACATTGAGTGCCTTTTTATCTCTCGCCTCTTTGTTCCCTATCGGATTATGACGGCCGCTTTTAAGGGTTAATTAAGTCAAGCAGTGTATTAGTGATGTTGCGGATTTTTGAAAACATTTTTGATGGTCTTTATTTTAAATATAGTGCTGCATACTTGTAAAAGTAAACGGCATTTAATAAAGAATTACAACGAATTCCATCTTCATTCAGTGATCAGACATTATGTGCCTACCTGGGTACCCATTAACATCCATAATTACCATTATGGACGCGTTGTGAGCATTTTATAGAGGGATTGGATAAGTAAAGAAAATGTGGAAGAAATGGTTAAGGTATGGGGTCTATGGCGCCTGATGGTGGATGAAACGTCGAAGCATACATCTACTACACATTCTATATACATATGTACATCGTATTGTGTGAGTTCTCCCTGGAGGAGACTGCATATTCGTGCAACAGCTGATCTGAACTCTATGATTGCATAAGAAAATTACAAGATGAGCAAAAGTTTACCTCGTGATAACAAGATACACTTAATAAATCAGCCTTTTTAGTATGTTTCCCCACTGGGTTCGAACCCACGTACGTAAGTCGGGGCATATACCACTTGGCCACCATTGCTCCCATCCAATAGAAGATACGCTTACCAAAAAATTATGTGCTTTGTGAGTATTTAAAAAGAGGCATGAATCCACGATTTAAAATTGGAAATCCAAAACTTGTGAGGTATGTTTCGATGGCAGTACAATATTGTAGTAAAATTGGCATAAGAGAAATTATACTTTTGATATTGAAGGATAGAAGGCAATCTGCGAAACATATTCTGCTTTCTATAGAGGTCAGGTCTATGTGAGGTTGCACCACTAAAAACCGCGATCTAGGGAATGCACAAGGGGTCCCTCTGCTCCAAGCCCTAACCTAGGATAGACATGCTACCCTACTCTTGCTGTGTTACGGAGTCTTTAGCAGCTGCTGCACCTGTTACACTTTTAATCACTGCGGATATTGATGGGTAGCAGTGATCGTTATTTGACTCACTCACACGTTTGCATCCTTCTCACCAACGGAGAATTACAAGCTACATATTATAAAACGATCAATATAGCGACTTTGCGTTTGACACGGGCGAGGTCGCGACCGGCCTGTCGTCCGGTCTCGGTGATTAGCGATTCGCTACAGCGGGCCCATGGCTCCAGACGATACTTAATTGGTACAAAATCCTTTCCATCCGCTGCCGAATTCATATATGATGAATATTTTTGCCTTTTAGTTTTTTAATAACCTGTATTTCAGCACAATCACAGTAAATACTCATTAGCACAATCACAGTAAATACTCATTAAACCTATTTCTTATCCTTAAATATTGATAACCACAGGCCATTGGAAACTAACGTAGTGTATAAAATCGTGCTGGAAACTGGAGTACAGTTAGCATCAATAGTAGAACAAAAGTGATGAAGAACTGAGATATGACTCCAGAACCTTACGCTACCTATATGACCCCGTGAATGATGAAATTCATCAATATTTTTAAACTTAATCGATGCATTGCAACATGCGACAGTGAACTTTAAACATCAGGCTACTGCGATAATTCTCGTTTGTCCCCTTATAATGATAACATACCTAAATAATTGATTATCTGATAAAATATCTCAACCCTCTAAATCATCACGGGAGTGAATATATCCTTTTTTTACTTTAAAAGAGTAATCAAAGTTAAAAATGCTAAGTCTCTGCTCATTATACTTTCTTGATGCACACAGATGTTAATTCGACGTTAAATGAGCCCATTTAGTAATAACAGAGCTGTTTACGAAGAATCCCAGCGGTGGCCAAAAAACTGACGCGATTTCATTCATTTTGGCACCACATTTAGCGTCTATCAACGTGAAAGCGAGCCATGTAACTAAAAACCATTTTAAAATCGCAAAACGCACAATCGTAAATCACGGGACGATGCGCAAGAGTGCATGTGCGACGTTGTAACACGCCGCGGAAAAAGTCGACCACCGCTGACCATTGTTCGGAAAAACCTATCACGTATGCGCATTCCATTAAATAAAATGTCTCGGACATACATTTTTAAATAAAGAAACGGAGATGAAATAAAACGTTTTAAAATGATAATTGAAATTTGTATTTACTTACTTGCGGGCTGTGAATTTTTTTGCGCGTCGGCGCCAAGTCGACTTATGCGGTAAGATTGTAAATTTACAAATTTCCACATCTCGCGAGATACTGATCATCTGTGTTATATAACAGTATCATTATATATCATTAATAACGTACCTAACGTATGTAAAGATAGACGAAACTTTTGACCAAAAAGCTCTGATTAACACACAAAATTTATAACCAAAAACTTGGGAAAATTAACTTACGTATTGTACTTATGTAATAAACATGAGTTGTATTCCTTACCGAACTAAATAAAGGTTTTTTAATTATCATTCATTATTCGGTTACAAATTATACAGGGGCGATATTTGACTTGCATACGAGTGTCATTAATCGACGTACTTTTTCCTTGTGTAGCGAAAACGGACATTTGTAATGCATTATTGAAAGAAACGAGGACAAAAAGCGATGTCACAAGTGTAAGAGAAGAATTTAAAATCTGTCATGTGTCCAAAATCCAGAGCATTTCTTTGGAATGAGTCGAAAAGAAATCGATACGATGGAATTCATTAAAGTCGATTAGAGAATTCGGTACGGCTTCGCGAGTTGTCGATTCTCAACCTTAACGACGCTTGAAGTTAAACGAGTATAATACAATAAATAAAATAAAGATTGAACTGTTATTAAAACTTTTTTGTTGTGGAGTGTTTTAATCACCAACCGCGTAGAGGTTATTTATCTCGTACAAAGTTTAAAGTATAGAGTGGGAACTACCAGCGTATGCCGTGAGTAAATTTTCATGTATTTTGGTTGTAATTCTTACAACCAAATCAAAATACTTAGATGTCTTGTCAGATTTTTGGTATGACAACAAGCGATCAAGGTAAAGAAATGAAGAGTAGGTATGGAAAGTGGACGTGGTATTTGGCTGGTCGAACTAATCCATTCCTGCAGCAGTGGCTCCAGAAATATCAAGCGTGTTAATTTCACATTTTTTTACACTGTTAAAAAAATAGTAGGGTAACAATATCTTCTGTTAATACATGGAATAGGCTGGCTCGACCGGTGAAATACCACGACCTCACAGAAAGCAGGCGTAATGCAGAAGTATTCTGCGTTTTGTGTGAGAATAAGGTGCGGGAGACTTAATGTAGTTGTCCTCCCCTACCCATCCATTACTAATAAGGATTTGTATGGGAAGCGAAAGAGGTGTTTGGGGGAGGGGATGGATAGGAAAAGTAAATATCTTTCTCTGTTTATGTCCTTCTCTCTGTATTAAAGGTAGGCAACTCATTAGCTTATTACAGATGCCTATGGGCAGCGGTCACTCAATATAAGGTGAACTGTTCTCATTTGCCACCTCATTTTATTAAAAAAAAATAGAAATATCAGCAGCCAAAACAATTTAGTATGTAGTTTGTTTTGTGTGTAGTTAATGGGCCACTGCTCTACTTTTAAAAGAAAAAGAACGTAAAAAAATTAAATGAAAAAGTGGACATTACATAAGCAAACAAACCTCTGGAACCACCGTATAAATTCCACCATAACAGTAAAGCGACTCACTGGTCCGGGCGCCCATAACTCGGAATCATCGAAATCGATCAACGGAGCGTGCTATAAATCGGGACGTATCGATTCTATCGCGTCTCGTCGAATCGACAAATATAAATTTGTCACTGGCCACTCGGAAAAACCGCGTCGCGTTCGAGCTAACTTTACAAATAAACAATAATACGGACCCTCTTATATGGCGCTGTACACCGTAACATTCGTCAACGGTCAGTACACGATCTCGAAATTGTATTGTAGATTCCTGTTTATACTTCACGATATTGTAAGAGAAATAAATTCTAATTTCTTCGTACCTTTGTAAAATGTAACAGTCGTTCGCTTTAAGTTTAAAATCTCACATTATAACTGTCCAACTGAAACCCTCCCATCTCTAATTAGACTACACCATTAGTCTCCAGACTTTGATTTGAAGTAGCGAGTATATGCTACACGTACTACATGTATGTGTAGGACGCAATTTCCAATTTCCCATAATAAATTTTACGTAATAAATATAGTGTACAAAATAACCTGTAAACCGATTACATTTTTAATATCGTGATGTATAAAAAAGCAAAGGTTTTATTAATTCATCTCGTGGAGCGATCATTGGACGAGATAATTCTTGATTTATAATGATTACCATTTTATTATAGATGAATCATACTAAATCATGTCTTCAGTTTTTGCCTGTCGCGGTTTGATGACCTAGAACCGTGACAGTGATCAGCTGTTTTCGAAATTAACCTTTTTATACGCGTTACTCACATTTTTATGACGCATTCATTTCAAGTCCTCGTAATTGTTCCATGGAATCCGGAATCGTACAACTGAATAAGACATTCGCTAACGGAAATTAAAATATTTCATTTTTTTAAGACTCAACTTTATCATGAACATTGTATTAACTTATACTATGTGGGTACTGTGGTAATTTGTAGTGAATTTTGAATTTAAAAATTCGGAAACTTAAGTCACACTCAGAACAATCTTAGAGTGTAAGTATTCGTATCGGAGGTATCGTTGTTTAGGTCATCTTACATTATAAGGTAACTAAAATAAATGTTAGTTCACGCCCATAACCCAGAGAGGTAGACAGAGATACGGATTTTCATTTGGTGCGATCCTGGCACACCTCTATCGCATGTACTACATCCTTACATCTACTAACACATTTTCGTAGGTTGTGAGCACGCCTCATATGGTCTTTTTTATTTCACACTACAATTTCAACACTACCATTCACTTATACAACATAAATTTGTCTTGTTACTCTTCATTCATCCTTTCTACATGCCCAAACCACCGACGCATACCTTTTTAATTTAAATTCAATTCAAGTCTCAACAGGTAAGGTAAAGCACTGGTACAAATGACAATTGTTTTTTAAAAATTCTTACTAATATTAAAAATGCGAATGTACGCTTGTTTGTTTGTTTGTTACGTTTTAATTCCTTCACGACTCAACCGATGATCATGAAATTTCGCACATTGTCAGGGGTACATAAACTGACATGAGGTACTTATCTTACATCCCAAAAATAAAACTGTTCCCTAAGTATATAAAACCTTCAAAAACAATATCGGTTGCCATGGTAACGTTTCATGTTTTGACAATAACAACTTATTGACGAATGTTACTTGTAATTAAATGTTATTATACGCGGAATCATGTTAGAAACATTTCCAGCGAGGGAAATAAGAAACGAATGCGTGCGAAGCCACAGGCCACAGCTAGTTTACGTATGTATAAGAATAATTAGTCAGCCATTATCAATATCGACGTAAGATACAGTCTGCAGGCCCTGTTCAATTTATCTACAGACGTCCTTTGCGTCGATGTGGGTAAGGAATAAAAATGCCATTACTCCAATGAACCGTATCTCCAGCTTCAATTAGGCTCGCTTTACACGAGGAGCCACTGCTAATCCGCGAAGATAACGCACCGCAAGCAACTCGATTTAATCACTCGATGCCAAATCAATTTATTATATCGATCTAATAAATTTACTGTCCACTAATATAAATTCATTTTTGAAATGTTCTGCTAATACAATTTTGAATGGTACTAATTCTGAACAAACTGAACTTGCTTATCCGACCGGGTTTTAGATTTCTATCGAGCTGTCCATGAATTAATAAAAACCCACACCAATCTCCTATAGAATATAGACTTCCAATTTATAACACCTCCCTCGCTTTCTTAATATCCATATTTCTAAGCATACATTTTATTTTATTTTTTTTACCTTTAATATTATGTTTATTTATGCTGCCTTCACGTACATCAGAATCTCACAGACAACATTCTGAATATATCTTATTTTAACACGCTTTTATTAACTTCACCTACATCTATCTATGCAACGGAATCTATCGATATAATTTTCATTAGACGGTTGAATTGATAATTGGGACTAGTATGTAGTACAGATGACAATAATTTTTTCATAAATTTTTCTTTTTTCAAAATGTGTCTTAGGAAAATATACAACCTAGTCATTAGTTTTTTTTTTTTTTAATGGAAGACAGAGGAATACTAGCAAGCGGTTCACATAGTGATTGCTACCCATATATCTGCAACAAGCTAAAGTTGCATGATCCGTTGCCCAACGTAAATGGACAGAGGAGGACATAAACAGAAAAAATTATATTTCTCTTTCCTATTCATTGGCTTCCCTGTCAAATCTATCCTTTCTAGTAAGGAATGGGATGGGAAAGAGAAGATAATTAGAATTAGGCTTCTGGCACCACACTCATCAAATTAAACGCAGAAGCATACTTTTACTTCACGTCTGTCTTCCGTGAGATTGTGGTATTTCACCGGCCGAGCCGGCTATTTGTACAACAGATGTAATTATTGTTGCTATCTCTACCATTGTTAAAGTTAGTAACATTACTTGTAAGCATGCTAAGCATGTTTTTGTAATTGTTTAAATTATATTTGTTTAGTATGACATCAATGTCCTCTCCAAATGAAAATGCCTCTTAATGATCCATTGTTTTTTATTGCGTAGATTTTCAAAACATTTACTAATATTTTTTTAACCATTCCCACTAACTTTAAACATGTGCTATGACCTGGTTCATGTCACTAGTCGAATGGTGGATTCGAACAAACGACCTCAGGTTCGGTACTAAGCACCCTTAACCATTAGGCTATTGGCGAACATTCACATTCTTAATCTCTGTTTCCTCGCACACCATTTCCTTATTATATATCTAAACATTATAAATCATTAACTCTATAAACAACACGGACTAGTAATTAACACTGTCCAAAGAACCAGCATACACAAACCGACTGACAGATGGTTGGGATTGTGCAGTAGCTTAATAGCCTATTAAAGAGCTATAGCTTTTAAAATCCATGTAATGGCTCAGAATGTTCCATTCAGGTTAACATACTTAAATAGCTAGAATAGCGCATTATTAACCTAAGGAGATTTAATAGCGAACACAATTAACTAAGCCCGCGGGCGTCTTGTCCTAACTCAAATGCAAATAGCGTATCACACTGAATAAGGCAACAGATTACATTGTGCGAGGCCAATAGCTTATCTCTGCATCTCGAATGGTTCCAGCGTTTAATTTATAGTAATAAAATAGATAAATGGAGATCAAAAACGTTCCGCGTTCCTTTTGAACGTATCCATGGAATGTCTTACTTCGTTTATGACTGCTATAGACCGATACGACGGCATGCGAATATAATCTGTAGGATTGATAAACTTTTGTATGCATGAGAATTATTTTGTTTTATGAATTAGTTTTGGGTATTTGCATGGAAAAGTAGAATCCCAATAAACTTTAACAGGGGTAGAGCCCGAAACAATATCTGTTGCACGAATGGGCAGGCTCCATCGATGAAATACCACGACCTCACAGAAGATTGGTGTGAAGTTAAAGTATTCTGCGTTTCGTCTGATGAGTCGCGTGCTCCGGCACTAATTCTAGTCTGTTTCCCTTTCTCCTCTTTTTCTAATAACGGGAGTGGAGGAGGGGACGTGACGGACAAAAAGAAATATTCTATTTCCTGTATATTCCTCTCCTCTGTCATTTAAATGTAGGCAATGCATCTGCACCTTGTACCATAAAAATTTTCATCGAAAATTATATTCACTTAGATCGGTTTACATTTAAATATAACATAAATTCCATGTTCTTGGTGAAGAACTGTATGTATGGAATTTTAAGAACAATTGATTTTTTTATGGATTGAACCGCCCTACAATAACAATCACCATCAAGTAGCCAATCACAATCGAAACAAACTCACAAGTCCCTCACAAAGATCTCCTTGTTGCAACATGGGATGTTAAAACAAAAGAAAACGGAGAACATAGCTCTTAAATAATCGATTATAGTCCGATGAAAGTCCGATTCGTATGATACCTTAAACATTTATTGACCATTAAGCTCTCAACATACTCCGCAACGGTACTACCAGTACCTTTATTGTTGCCCGAGGCTTTAATAGTCTGCATCCAGATGTTAAACGTTTATGTCTATTTTTTAGGTAAGGTTTTTGTTGTTGTTTCTTTCTCTCTGTACACTTCGTAAATTATTATAATTTCAGCGCATTTTTGCTCATACATACGAATATAGTGATTGATAATTTTGAAATATAAATGCATTAATCAAACATATAATTTAAAACATATAATTTAGTTCTTATTCTTCTTCTTTTCAGATATTTGCCAAATAGATCAGTACCGTGCCGCATTAGTACCATTTTTTTTCTAATAAATCCTCAAGAATTTCTAACCACCCATGCAGTCCTTTATCGAATGATCTCGTCGTGTACCTACTTATATAATTTTGCGATATTTGATTAACTAAAAATATTTTTGTACTACTCTTCGTTTTTATCTCTTTTTTTTGTATTTATTACAAACATTTTGCATAACTTCATTCATATTATTTTACTTATATATATATGTCTATACATGTCATTTAATCTGCTGTACGCAGCAGCTTTATCCATGGATTTTATAAGATCTTCTGCAGCCATCTGCTATAGCCAAGCGTTTGGACTACCGGTTTTCGAATGGAAAAGTTTATACCCAACAGTCCTCTCAAGAGGAATTAAGGAATATTAAACTAATTAAAATAATGAAAATAACATTGTTGATGTCCTTACTATTAATAAATTATTAAATTTCTGAACTTGTAAGTGATGTATTGAAACGCTACCAATTTATTATCCTCCAGGTTTTCGCGAATCGGCGTTCCTGTATGCCCTGACAGCGGCAGGAGTGGCGCATGCGATAGCGCGAGCTTGTGCCCAGGGTCGACTCCTTTCGTGCGGTTGTGATCCCTTGGGTTATCGCGCCTCACACGACCCCAGGGGTAGAGCGAGGGCCAACAAGTGGGAGTGGAGCGGCTGCTCCCACAACCTGGGATACGGAATAGAATTCTCCAAGAAGTTTCTCGATGTCAGAGATCAAGTGGACGATCTACAGTCCAAGATCAATGTACACAACAATAACGCGGGGAGATCGGTAAGTGAAATTTATTGTTTGTTTTGTGTCGCATTGATTTATTTTTATGTTGAAGTGTTAGACGAATGAAAAGTTAAGTTAGTTAAGTTGTTATCCGTATCTTAGTGCATTTCGGAATACACTATGCCACGTATAACAGTTCTGGCGCAGCTCTTTCCTGGGACCTAGTATATCTAGTTGGTATACTTAGATATACTAGGCGTGGACACTATCAATATTTCCTTATATTATTAATTCTACTCTTAATATGTATCTGTGTTCATTGGCTATTTGACTTCGTATGCGTTTTATTTTCCTATATGGTATAAAACTAAATCTGTCTATATATAAAAAGGCGAAGCGTGTATGTATGTATAGAACGTGACGTTTCGTTTTCGTTCGACCGATGTCGATGAAATTTTCAGATTGGTCTAGGAACAGGACAACAGGTTTCAGGACCATCCGTTCCTGTGGTAAGTTTGGTAGCGATCGGATCAACATAATTAGGGCCACCCCGGAGCGGATCGCTAGTATGTACTATAAAATATAAAATAGTTTTGTAAAGTTAATCGAAACACTTGACAATTAGAACAACAAACAAATAGTACAAGTAGCTGCATTCACTCGCCTTTGATCTCCAATACAAATATAGAGGGGAAAGCACACTATCAAAAGACACTAAGACTTTGATGGCTCTCCAATTGACTTTATTAACAGTGAGCGTGCATAACATCTTCATAACTTCAGAGGGTGAATCGGATTTATACACTGTACTAAGAACAAAATGCATATTCTATGTGATCAATATTACTGCAGAATTATTTGCCGAGCTCCGATATTTTTGAATCGTAATGAACTTATATAATACTCGAAAATAAATTTAAAAAAATAGGCCGACAGAATTGAAAACTTAAAATAGGCTCGACAATACTTTAATAATAAATAATAAAAAAACTTTGTATCTTAACAATAAAAGTCAAAATTGAATAAAAGTTCGTCGAAACTGTTTCAAATTCAAACTATTTCCGATCGATCCGCCCGATCACACTTTTCGTAATTCTGGTAATTCTGGTGGCGCATTCATCAGCTTCGCCTCGCCTGATCACAATTTTCGTAAACGAAAAAAAAAGTTTTAAAAAAGAGCTTCAAAAATCGTTAATGTGGTAAGTACCTAGTCTTTGGCGACTTCTGTTTGAGTATATCGAAATAAATAAATAATCGCGTCACCTGTCACACATATTTGACTCAACGGGGTATTGACCCCTAAATGATCAAGGAATGGTTATTCCCTTCTATTGCATGTATGTATATGTAGATAGAAATAATATACTGTAATTTATTGATCACAATTGTCAGTCACAAAGCAATGAACTTGCTGCATTAAGGTCTCCCTGGCTTCAAAATGAACTTGCAAATTGGTATTACTGAAATAAAATATGATTCAAGAACGAAGTTAAATTTTTTATAAATATATTAATGCAAATTATTTTATGTATACCTCTTATTTATTATAATAACCAAAGTTTTCACGTGCCCATAAAAAAGCGTGGACCAAAAACAATATTCCGAAAATATCAAACCATAAAATTTTATGACCTTAAACATCTCTTGATAGTCCGTTAAAAATAATCACAAAAACATTTCAATGGCTTAATCAGACGGACCAAATTACAGGGCAGCGGGTCGGTTGTTTTCCTTGACCATAAAACAATGTGACACGTAGTGCGCCTCTATTTTGACATAACGACCATTATTATTACTCAGCTGGTAACTGACCAATTTAACTTGAAACTTCATGTTACATAACATAAAACCAGAGATTTAATTCGTAACGGTTCAGGTAACGCTAGCTATTTTAAAGGTGAAATTATGTAGGTGCCCAAATGGATGACGGAGGCGTCAGACGTGGAATGCAACACTTATTTAGTTCGAATTGAAGAGCGGTTTGTGGGCGGGGCCCATTGTAATCACCAATCTGGGTGGTCCGCTTGACCGTTACGACTGTACATAAAATATAATACCGGCCCATAGGAAGCTGCTTACGTCACTCGACATACATTAAACCTCATTTAGTTGTATAACGTTCAATATATTGCATTAACTCACACAAGACTGTTTTAATTATAAAATTTTATTACGTTTTTGCAACATAAACGAATAAACCTCCACCGGCCGATGGTGCCGAAGAGTCGTGGAATAAACACATAAGTTGGACCGATGATCTGGTCAAAGTTGCGGGATTCCACTGGATGAGAGTGGCATGGGACCGATCTTTGCGGCGATCAATGGCCGACGTCTAACAGTGAACGACCCTCGGTTGAAAAGAGAAGAAAGAGACCAACCCCACCAGGTTGTCAGCGGTGGAGCAAACTCATTTTATCTTAATTCATTTTTATGTCAAATATTTTCTACATGAACTTTAATTCTACAGAAACATAACGATGCAATTAAGAGTAGTGAAACTAGACTCAAGTCCTTTATCGATTCATTCAAAAGTTATGCAATAAATAAATTTGGGGTCAGTTTTAAATCTATTCACTTGTAACTGGGTCTTGGCTGATATTCAATTGAATGCATCCTTTTGCCAAATATTCCGCATAAATAAAACTAAATGATCGAACTTGTTTTCGGAATAAACTTATGTATTCATTTAGTTCATCAGTTCTCTTTGTAACAATGCGATTGAATTGCATAGTAGGTAACGAAATTTTATTATTTTCATTTCATAATAAATATATCAATATCTTCTTTCTACTTTTATATTACATATAAAAGTAGTAAATTACTTTATGTATCTTAGATTTATTAATTGCAGCGTTACTACTTTTATCATTCCTTTCTTTATACTTCTTCTCGATATACTTCTCGCCTTTCCTACTGAGCTCACACATCTATCCAATTTATGCAACAATAATATATATATATATACGTCATTACATAAATGTACCCAAATGGTGTTTCAATTAAAGTATAACGTTTAATCTATAATATATTAGGAGTACCCGTACCCGACGAGCATGTATGCGTAGATGTATGGATGTAGAAGAAGCGAGAGAGGTGTGCCAGGATCGCAGTAAATGGAAATCCGTGATCACTGCCTACCCTTCTGGATTACGAACGTGAGCGCATATTTATATTTCGCTATAAAAGAATGAATACAATTAAATACGTTGCCCAGCGATAAATACTAATAATAGCGAAAGTAAAACATTTATCATAACGAGAAACAAAGAGATCGTTACGCTTTTAAAATAAGTAGATAGCTCAGTGTACAGGTTTCCGAGACGCGCCGCCGTTGCTGTCAAATAAATATGTCAGAAGCACTGATTTGTTATTGTCCAATAAGTATTCCGTACTGACACCGACAGACAAACCGACAGCCGAGCCAAAATACCGGACCTACCGTACTGGGATTACTTCTAATAATTTAATAGGCCTCTTCCGTCTAATAATAAACATGTCAGGCCGAACTTAAATACAATAAAACAAATTTATACATGCTTTAGTTTGAATATAAATTCAAACGAAAACCGTCCTTGTTCGTATAAACTTATGGCTTATTAAATAGATGATTGATAGTAGAAGGAAATTTGTTTAGAATATTATATTAGTATCCGTTACCAAATCTGACAGTAAAGCGGCATACCACGTCTCGCGCTTACTTATTAGTGGGATTTACGATTAATACAATTTTATTTACGTCCTTACATTTTTTTTTATAATACAAACACGACGCGCTACAAATTTATTAATTTGTAATTCGTTTATATTTGTTAATTATACAGTGGAAGCTTAATTTAGTGTCTACCGAGTACCGACCGCAGGCATCGTTTATGGCGAGATAATTCAGCTGTTTTACACACGTAAGTTTCTTTTAAAACATTTCGTTACTTAAGGATTTTGATTGTTATTATATAAGTTAATAAGTTATGACAACAGTATAGGTGATAACAATGTCCAGAATTAGGCTATATTTATCTTCATTTCCCTGCCCTTTTCCCACCTTATGTATGTGGGACCTGCACATTATAACCGCAATCAATACTGTATAAGTTTTGGCTACAGTTTTTTACGGCCACCGCCAACTCTCCTCGGGATTAATTGTTTACTTAGCTCTCATTTTAGCAGCGTAATCAAAGGCAATTTGCATTACCGAGATAGTCAAATGTCGGGAGAACCGTTATAGGTAGGAAGCATCCCTTCTCGTCAGGGTCGCCTTTACTGTACACTACGTTTAGCTCATCGTAATTCATCTCTGCTTCGTTATAATAACCCAACGCTACTATTCCTGTAACCAGCGCCCTCTTCCGTCTTTATGGGATACCGCCAGTATCTCTCTCATGTCTGAATACATCACCTGTTTCCAAACCAAACGAATTCAGGGTGAGTGCTGGGTGAGAACCACATGCGGTACACATTGACTATTTGCATTACCTTGCGAACTATTTTTTCAGTTGGTAACATCGGCCAGCCCTTGTTACTATTAACAATGTTACTGCTGGTGTGTTGGTCGTAGAAGAAAATGATTGCTACGTAATAACAAAGAGTGGACCGGAATTGCGAGTGACGCGCAAGTGTTTTCGCGCAAAAGATGTGCGAAGAATTTGTAACAAGTCTGCGTCTGGACATG
>JWHW01057472.1:62854-72878 GCA_000931545.1 Papilio glaucus
TGGTGACGCTCGTAGAAACAGACACTATGCCCCCAAATGTAGGTGTCTACGTTTCTTGTCAGCTTCCCTGTCTTTAATAAGTAATAAGTAAAAGTACTTCCCGACCACAATCCCATCTAATGAAAAGTGGTGATGTGATCACAAGATGGAACGCACTAGTTTAGAAACAGCCTATTCACTCTTGTCTAACACATCATAATTGAACAGACGCCGGCAACATATACCAATCCTTTGTCGTACGCACAAGCAACGAAGATTCGAATCGCTTCCTTTTTCTGCGTTTCCATTTTCTTACATAAAAGCATGAACTACATGTTTATGTTTAGACATTTAACATCAGGTGAACTATTTACTCATTCGAAAGAATCAATAAGTTCACGCATTGTTAATTATTACATTATATGACTTCTTCACAGTTACATAACATTTATATAACATAACCTAAGCCCCACAGTTTTACCCGCCGTGAATTTAATTTAACCGACGAATGTCAAGCCTAAGCTGAACCCTATTTAATATGATTGATTTTACAGATATGAGGTCATCTTACATTGGATTTTATATTATTTCCCCATACAAAGTTTCATCCCTACGTAGTGCTCGCCTACGTATTTACAGAAATATCTGTGCGAAATTTCATTTCTCTAAGCTCAGTACTTTGAGCTGTGCGTAGATATATTAGTCAGTTTCTTTTTTTATACATAAATAATCTTCATATCATAATACAACGAATAACTTAGTTACGAATATGAACAACAACTGATTACATAAACATTTTCTTTCCTAGCTCACAAGTATTTGCGTATCGAGCTTCAAATTAAATCAAATATATCCAAAATTAAACGTTACCTAAGATAGGCAGGCGACAAGGTCGGGTGGTATTAGTGTATAATTCAGTTAGGAAGGATCAAGTGTGGTCTTAATACAGCGAAGCCGTGGCACTTATGAGGCGTCCCCTCGCGCCGGACTCCATCGCTCGCCCACAACTGTTTAGTCTGGTTGGAGCAGCGCACGGTAAGTGATCTGTTGTTTGTTTTGTAGAAATATTGTACAAATAATATTAGATAAATGTGTGAATTTTAGTTTATTTTATGGAAGAAGGAAGCATACCACTTAATAATATTAAGTGACGTAGTCGTAAGCTTCCGCAACAATATAGAGTTGAAAATGCATTGCATGACTTAATGTGTAAACGAAGAAGAAGCAATTCATAGGGGACTAGAACTTGCGAAATTACAATCACCAGCAAACACAGAAATACTTATAAGTTTATCGTACGGCGGGCATCATCTTCTTCCTTAACTTCTTTTCCCTATGTTATCTTCTACCCCACTTCTTCCTCCACAAAAGATAGCAACGCATTTTTAACTTACGATAGTTGTGAGCTTTAGTGAAAAATAGTGGCCCCTTAATGTACCTTGACCGTTTGCCTTCTATTACAATACAATATTTTCTTTAGCATTCTATACTTCGTCGATTCTATGAGCAACATCAAAGATGAGGGAAGGTTTAAATATAACATCGTTGCCGAGTCCAATAGGAAGATACAAGCTTATTAAGAAACTCGGTTCTGGCATATTCGGCGAGGTGTTCAAGGCGACCGACGCCCAGGCGGCCGACAAAGCTGTAGCTGTCAAAGTACAGATCCACTTCGAAGACGACGATGCCCACATTCACGAAGAATACAGAATATTGAGGGACTTCACCAACCATCTCAACATTATTGATTTTTACGGCGTTTTCTGTGAAAAGTCAGAGAGTCTCAGAAAAATATGGTTTATATTAGAGGTAAGACAAAATTTTGTTAATAAAATTCTCTACATATTCTAATTTTCTAAAATAATTTTACCTTTTTCTTTTAATTTCTCAACGACAATCGGTTACCTGGTTCAAATCTCTAAGGTTTCTAAGATAGGTTTTATTCATTATTACCATATTCAACTACTAACATAACGAAACGTTATTGTTATTGCTACTTGTCCTTAATATAGTATTTACTCAAGCTATATTAAGGACAAGCATATATAACAGAGTATTTACTCAAGCTGTGACAAATACAGGTTTCAGAGAACTTAGAACAAAACAACGCTACATAATTTATAATGCGATATATTACATACATTATTATTAGGAACAGTTCACGAATTCTGATAGGATGAATAACATTTTACATTTATTTTCTAGTTATGCGATTGTGGGACTGTCATGGACGTTGTCAGGAAACTGAAAGCGAACGACAGAAAAATGTCCGAGGAGCACATCGCTTACATACTCAAATATACGATCAAGGTAAGTCCATATTCGACTGACTATAAACATGTCGTTCGTCACATGCGAGCCGAAATGGCTGTTTATAAAACAAAGGGCCTGCCAGTCCACCTTTCAACGGCTGAATCAATCGGTGGTTACTTTGAATGCAAACTCAATTGTTCTCGTATCTGAATCCGAGCGATTTCTTCTCGTTGCGTGACATCGGATAAAATATTGCCGGCTGAATGTCTACGTACCTTGAAAGTCTATCTAATGCCATTACTTAAAATGCACGTCGCTTTATTCGATGTGATTCGCGACGAAACAGTCGAACTTGTCCGAGCGAATGTCGGAGAGCGCCCGACAACACCGTGATGGCCCCCCATCGCGGTGCATCGCTCAATTATCGTAAATAATGCTCGCGCACACAAGATATACGGACCTCTGACGCGGTAGCCAACGATCCCTGGGGCCCTATCGTGACGATACAGAATCACCCTTATAACCATCTTTTAAAGCACTAATTCCTGATAATACTCTGATATTTTACGCTCACAGGGACTTAGATAAATTTTCAATGCGTATTATCTTTATGCAAACCACTTGACTCACAATGCCAATGGTCCGTTCTTCTCGTTTGGTATATTTTCTATGGATATAGCTATCTATCGATGCTTAATCGCTTATATTTCGATCGAGAATTGAATTATGATACAACTTTATTGAAGACAACGACCATGAATAGCTCAATATTATTATACTTATAATATACACTATTATAATTCTTGTACCATACATTTCCAGCTAAGCAAATCTATTATTCGCTAGAGATCTGCCAGTGGTCGAAATTCGACCATAACTCTTTTTAGTTACTTATCCTTTATTTATATTTTATTTCATTTAATATATTCGTAAGATATACTAAAGAAAAAAATTGCTTTATCCACAAAAAACTTTAACTTTTATAATCTCTCACACTTGCGTGCACCCAATATTCTTTAAATTATTTCGAAGTTTTTTCTTCATGCATATGTATGATAATTACACATAAAGTTGACGGTGCTCGATATAAATACATTTTTGTTTACTTTTTATTAATAGATTACATTTGTATTTTCAATATTATGATACAAATGTTTGCAAACGAAGAAACTTACTACGAACCCCTACCTGCTACTACTAAAGTGCAGGCTGATTTTTGCACTCGGGTCGCAATATGGTTAAGACGGCCCTGGTGGAACGTATACTATAAAACACATAAACCTTTGCCATTTTCCCGAAATATCGATAACGTTTTCATAAAAAAATTACGTAAACAAGAACGCAATATAAATGATATCACTTTATTTCCACAAAAACTTTTCTATTTACATTTCATATATTTTGTAATAGATGTACTATATTTTTTTATTATTTACCGTTTATCGTTAAATTCAGTTTACAATATAAATTTTATAAGATGAAATGGCCAAAGCCGATGGGCATATGCGACGCCATTTTGGAAATGTACGTAAACTATGGGCATTTATTTATCCACGGCACGTCCACTAAGGAAACTTTAACCATGCCCAATATTTTCCCTTTCGCATTGTTCTTAAAAGTCTATTGAATCTTTCCGTATTTATGTATAGATTATGACAACTATTATTTAATTATTTTTGAAAGAATTTAAAAGTAACTTGCTACATTGAATTAAATAAACAAAATTATTTATTCAATCCTTTTAAAAAATACAAGTCGAATCCCGGCAAAAATAAAAACTAACTACACTGATACGTCGGAGGCAAAGAGTGCAGACAGGCGGGCCGTGACAGTTGATAGGGCCGATACGCATGCAAAGTAGCTTCCAATACATCTCAGGGGCGTGGGCCATTTGATTGACGCTGACGTCGATATAGCGACCGCAGAGACTGATCGCTCGTCAGGGCGGGCTTCGATCACACCCTGTCAAACTCAAGTGTCGGCACGACGATTGGTCGGAATGCCTGTCGTTAAAGGAAATTAGCATATCACTATGCTTCGTTGTATCAATATGAAAATTTAAAATGTTTTGCAAATTGATAGTACGATTAGTAATATAAATTATCGTATCATTCGTTGACGTGAAGTCTCATATCGTTAGAATATATTACAAATAATACCTCAGGAAGCGCCATGACATAAAAGAAATATTGTTAAATCTTACGTATACGCAACCAAAAACAATTGGATGAGGATTTATAAAATCCTCAATTGGTTTATTGAGCACCTACTAATTAACCATATTAAATTATTTTAATTAGAGGATTTAATTTATTATCAACATTGTAGCACAAAAATCTTTGTGATAAATGTCGTATGTTGTTTGATTTCAGGCTGTGTGTTATCTGCATGAAAATAAAATTATACACAGAAATATAAGATGCAGCAATATTTTGATTACTAAAGATGGCGAAGTTAAGTTAACGGACTTTGCCTTATCCTGTAAATTAAGCGGAAATGTGGAAAAAACTAAAACAAATATCGGATCGCCAAGCTGGATGGCCCCAGAAGTTGTTGCCATTAGTGATGACGGCTATGATAATAGAATTGATGTCTGGGCTTTGGGTATAACCACTATTGAAATGGTTGACGGTAAAGGACCCTTCCAAGACATGCATCCCACTAGAGCTATGTTTCAAATTCTAAGAAATCCTCCACCGGGAGTTTGCAAACCGTCTATGTCTTCTAACGATATTAATGATTTTATTGCTGAGTCAGTATTTATGTTATATTATTTTTTAATAATAATGAACAAATATTGAGTGCAGTTAATTTGTGTAAATTTTATATTTCAGATGTCTTGAAAAGAATCCTGATCATCGTCCTTACATGATGGAGTTGGAAGAACATCCATTCATTCAATTAGTACCAGAAAATGACTATCATGTTTGTTATATTTAATTGTTATAATCATTATATGTACTATCTTAATTTAATAAAATATTAATATCAAATTTATTTCACTGGTTTCAGTTGTCCACAGAGTTAAAAATGCTAGCAGTAGATTTAAATAACACTCAAGCACCAGAAAAAATACCAGAAAGGATAATCAAAAACGGACTCTTAACAACAGAAGGAGTTCATGAACCAGAAACAATGCAAGTAGAAGATCTCGCAGCCTTAGATGTTTTAACTGAAGATAATCTTTTATCCGAATTATACACTAAACTTGCAAAAGGATCATTCACATCCTTTGTTGGCGACATTTTACTTATTTTAAATCCTAATATGCACGCTGATATCTATAGCGAAAATGTAAGTATTATAGTTTATATAGACAAACAAAAATACCCTTAATAAATATTTTTGATTTAATTTCAGTATCATAAAAAATATGAATGTAAATCAAGATCTGACAATGAACCTCATATATTTGCGGTTGCTGACGGCGCTTATCAAGACGCATTACATCACAACGAACCCCAGCACATAGTATTTTCCGGAGAAAGTAAATCTGGCAAAACAACAAGTATGAATCATGCACTCTCACATCTTACTTATTTAGGTGCAATGAAAAATAATACAGCTGAAAGGATTCAAAAAGCAAACGATGTGATACAGGCATGTATAAGTGCTGGAACACCAGTAAATTCTAATTCTACGAGGGGCATTTTACAAGTTCAAGTTACGTATGGTAGTTCGGGAAAACTGAGTGGAGCTATATTTTGGCTATACCAACTAGAAAAATGGCGCGTTTCTTCTACTGATATGTACGTACCAATAATTTACTTTAACTATTTAAATAAATTAATAGTTCTCACGGATATTGTTTGTTCTTTCTTCGAAAATTCTTATTAATTGGATGATCTCATTTTAGGACCCATGCAAACTTTAACCTTCTTTATTATTTTTATGATGCGATGGAAGCTGAAAATAGATTAGAGGAATTATGTTTAGAAAAATATAGAAAGCATCGTTACTTGCGCATTTTAGAAGAAGCACCTAGAGGAGCGAGAGGTGTTCGTGAGTCACCAACCGAAAATGTTGCAAAATACAAGGAATTCGTTGAACATTTAAAAATTCTAGATTGGGAACAAGAGGATATAACATTCTTAGAAACTTTACTAGCAGCTATACTAGTAATAGGCAATGTAAGATTTAGAGATAGCAAAAATGGTACCGCCGAGATAGAAAACCCTGAAGAAGCCAAAAAGGTTGCGAAATTACTGTCACTGGATGAAGTGAAATTTCTATGGGCTTTACTAAATTATTGTTTGATCGAAAGGGGAACCGCGATTAAAAAAAGACATTCGACTGATGAAGCTAGGGACGCCAGAGACACTCTTGCAAGTGCGCTGTATAAGAGATTAATCGATTGGATGATAAATTTAATAAATTCTAAACTATCATTCATGAGATCTGTATTGTAAGTAATAGTTATTTATTTGTATTTAATGTAACTGAAAAAATATCAAAAATAATAATTATTGTACTATTTATTTTACAGCGGTGATAAGTATTCGGTCAGCTTACTGGACATGTTTGGTTTTGAATGTTTCCACAGAAATCGTTTGGAACAATTAATTGTTAATACGACAAATGAGCAATTACAATTCCTTTATAATCAGAGGATGTTTGCTTGGGAAATGCAAGAAGAGGAACAGGAAGGCATACAAGTAGCTCCCCTGCATTATTATGACAATAAGAGTTCCGTTGATCAACTTATGGCAAGACCATCTGGAATTTTTTACCTTTTAGATGAAGCTAGTAGAAATGGAAGTGGACAAGAATTTATCATGAGTACGATCAAATCATAAATTATGCGTACATTAAATAATTGATAAATGTAATTACTTCTTAACAAAAATTATTAACCATTTCAGATGCGATAAGGACATCTAGTAAAGGCCCATACATTAAACAATCAGGAAGCCATGAATTTAGTGTAGCACACTACACGGGCAAAGTCAACTATGATGCTAGAGAAATGGCTGACAAGAACAAAGATTTTCTTCCACCAGAAATGATTGAAACAATGAGAGCGTCTCTTAATGCTACGCTTCAACAATTGTTCAAGAACAAGTTGACTAAGACTGGTAACCTGACCATATCGTCAACACAGTCTAAACCACAGGCTGCTAGGTCCAAGCCCGAAAAAGAAATGGAAAACATTAAAGCAAGAGTAAGTCTTTCCATTATGTCTAAGATACCGTTACGCCAATAACAGGATTTATCTTTACTTGGCTTTAATATCAACCATCTGCTTCTCCAATCTATACAAGCTCTATTTACTCTAATGAGTTGATTGTTACACGATAAAGCGTAAAACAGATAAATATCGTAATCCCTTCCTATGTAATAAAAAAACGTGTACAAACAATTTAGGTTAAATAAAATACCCCAAAATTGTTTCACTCAGTTGGCACAGAATTTGTAGATTTCTTCCTTGATACCCAATGAAACAGATCATTAAGTATATCATCAAAATATAACTTACCAATACGGCTCGCGTCCTTCAAGAAAGGGCGTACTCCTTCCTTATAGT
The DNA here is from genome assembly GCA_000931545.1 of Papilio glaucus. Taxonomy (NCBI): domain Eukaryota; kingdom Metazoa; phylum Arthropoda; class Insecta; order Lepidoptera; family Papilionidae; genus Papilio; species Papilio glaucus. Next base: position 70,611 of record JWHW01057472.1, read on the forward strand.
GTATCTGTAATACCTCTGATATTGTGGATGTTCATGGACGTTAGACGACCATTGCCCCCTTATCCTATAAAAAACTAGTTTTGATATATCAACACATAAAATTGATGTTATTTTCAGAAATATAACACCGTGTCTCGAGGTCATTACTCCCAAAGTCACAGGATGAGAACTGCAGCAGCTACTTACAGGGCTACGAGCTTGGAGATTCTGAAGCAACTTTCTATTGGTCCTGGAAGTGGTGGCACTCATTATGTGCGATGCGTTAGAGCCGACTTGACCGACAGTCCTCGTGGTTTTCAAGCAGAAGTTGTGCGTCAACAGCTGAGGGCACTTGCCGTTCTAGATACCGCCAAAGCACGACAAAGAGGTTTCTCATGCCGAATTCCTTTCGCTGAGTTCATACGAAGGTAAATAAATACATTGTAGAAACATTAAGGTTTTATTTCGCAATTAAATGATTTTCATAAAAGAAAAAGAGATAAATTATCATTTATTATGATATACATTGATTAGTGGAAACAGTTTCTGGCTCTACCGTCTGTAGGGTCAGGAACTGTTACTTAAATAAAACAAATTATATCAAGATTTAAAAAACCGGGCATTAGATTCCGCCACTCTATAAAATCTCTTCTCGTCGAACAGTCAATCTCAACTGTCTAAGCTTTCATTTTTAATTCGTTGCAGTGACCTCTTAAACGGGAAGTATTTAACACATTAACACAATGTCGCCTAGCACTTAATGTGTTAATTACATGACAGTGAAATACAATAATTCTAAAATTTTCAATTAACTTTTGTAACACCGGTGAGCTCGATTGCCAAAGTAAATTTGTACCATAATTAACGTACCATATTTTTTTGTTCCTTTAACAAGATTATATCATACTTTTACAGATATCGATTTCTGGCTTTTGATTTCGATGAGAACGTGGAGGAGACGAAGGATAACTGCCGCTTGCTGTTGATACGTTTAAAAATGGAAGGGTGGGAACTGGGTAAATCAAAGGTGTTCCTCAAATATTACAACGAGGAATTTTTGTCCAGGTAATCTGAATATATTTTATTGTTTAATTTTTTATTTCAATATTTAATGTGTAAATGTCTGTGTGCTTTTATGTTTTAAAACTGTACAATTTTATACTTGACAAGCTGAGACCCGAAGTTTCACCCGCTGTGCAATTTATTTTTAACCGAAGATTATTCAGCTCAAGCCAACCCTAGTAAATAACTAGCACCAAAAATTACCATCTCGCTCTCTCTTAAGTTAAAAAAATACTTTCTTATCTGTACTACAAAAGTTTGTTTACTAAAAAAAATAGTACTAAATTGTCGTTGCCATTTTATTTTGCAGATTATATGAAACTCAAGTAAAGAAAATCATAAAAGTGCAATGCATGATGCGGGCATTTTTAGCTAAGCGAAAGACGGTTCAAAATAAATCGAAAGTTATGCACAGTACGTATTTAAATACACTTATAACTTAATACAATTAGATTGTTTAAAATATTCAATGGTATTGTAAATAAAAATTGTATATTACAGTTAAAGAACTGAAGAAACAGCAATCCGCAAACGTTACTGAAGATGAAGCTGCGGTAATGATTCAAAAAGGTTAGTTCTAATCATACAACGACATACATATACTCGTCATGCAGACTCCCCTGCCATACATAGGATAGCAAATAATAATAATCATCAACAAAAATACCTACACCACTGGACCTGATCCTCGAGGGACCGCCATAAAGAGTAGCCCCATGTCGCCTTCATCGAGTTAACTTGGACAACCTCGAACAGATCATCAGTCTATCTGCTTGAGGCCGAACGAAGCTACGTCTGTGTGAATAGAGTTGGAACCTCGCCTCCGCCTCTGTAAGTGCGGAACCTCCGCGCGTAAAGTTTAGCGAGTAAGGGTGTATGTAATATATTTCTTTGCCAGTTCTTAATTAAAACTTTCAGATTTTCGTATATTTTGATCACATGTTCAATCTTGTTACCATTTCAGCGTATCGGGGTTATATGGTACGTAAAGCGTACGGGCCCCTCGTCACCAAGACATCCGGTCAAATCGACGAAGAGACCGCGTCGTTTCTTAAGAGATACGCAATGAAATGGAAGAGCCGTTCCATATTCCAAGTCCTGCTGCAATACAGAGCTATGAAATACCAGGATCTGGTACATTTTTCTCAACAGGTATCAATTATTTGTACTTAGAGTTAAATATTCGGTATTTTTTTATTTCAAAATATAAATTCCCTCTTTGGTGCC
>JWHW01057472.1:73968-121176 GCA_000931545.1 Papilio glaucus
CCAAGACATCCGGTCAAATCGACGAAGAGACCGCCTCGTTTCTTAAGAGATACGCAATGAAATGGAAGAGCCGTTCTATATTCCAAGTCCTGCTGCAATACAGAGCTATGAAATACCAGGATCTGGTACATTTTTCTCAACAGGTAATTATTTGTACTTAGAGTTAAATATTTGGTATTTTTTATTTCAAAATATAAATTCCCTCTTTGGTTCCTCACAATAATATTCTGCTTGTTAATCTGACGGAAGATAGACACTTTGAGTGTTATACAATAGTATGGATAACAATTTGCCATAGGACAACGTGCTGTATAACAATAAGATTTGCAAATAGAATAGCAAATAATGAAATAACCTGCGTTTAAATAGCAAAACCGACTTCCAATTAAAATATCTAGTATGCGGGAGCTTCATTGGCATTGTAACTAACATGGGGCCCCATTGAGAATATCGCCTTTCTAACAAAAGATTTTGTATCGAATAATAAATGTCAGTGAGTTCGATCGTGAGTTCGATCCCAGGAAGGCTTACTTTGTCACCATTTATCACCACTGTCACCTTGTTTTGTTACCACACCACATCACGCTACAACGGTGAAGTATAACATCGTAAGAAAACCATATCTTATATATACGCCAGTGAAAACCGTGGGTGTTCACTGGCGTATATGTAAAATTGTCGCAAACGTATTTTTATCTCAGTTTTGTTCAAAGAAAAATATAAAGGGACAGCTTGTTTCGATACCTGTTTTTCGCCAGTGGAAACCCACGGTTTTCACTGGCGTATATATAAGATATGGTTAGGACCACCAAATTCGAAAACATGTGACATCCGCCAACCGGCATTGCGCCGGCGGCCATGAGGCCTGTGTCCCTGCAGTTCGGAAACGTACTAAAAAAACTGTTTATTATTATTATTATATGATAAATGTCAAAGTTCTGAGGTAACAAACATAAAAAAACGACCATAAGAAGCAAATTGAAAACCTCTTTACTGACTACTTTCTTGAAGTCGGTTAACATAAAACTTTAATGTAACATGCAAAGGCAAATTTATCCACATTTATTATTTTCGTTCCTTGTACAATAAAAATAACATTTACTACGATTAACTATTTCATAGACAATATAAAGTTAAGAGACTAGGTTCATAGACAATATAAGTTTTATTTTTGTCGCCTAATTTTTTTTCAGATTCACATCTACAATCAAGCATTGGTCGAAGGTCTGGTCAATACGAACACATCGGTACTATTAGATAGAATCGATCCCAATGCAAGAGAGATCACTTATCTGGGATCTGTTCGTCCTACAGTATGGAAGTTGCCATTCAGGATCGATCAACTACAATTCTACGATACGTCAGCTATGTGCGATCCCAACGTTAAGAGCACGTGCGTATTTATACCATAAAGTGTAGTAGTAGATAAGTTATCCTTATGTTACCATTCCATTTACATAATTATGTACCTTTGATAAACTTATCACTATAAAATATCTATGTACATTATATGCAATTTATTTAATTAATAATATATTTGTTTTCACACTCTATTCTGAAAAACAAAACAATACTGCTAGCTAAAAAAAATATCTATTGAGTTTATAAACATCCAGGGCAATATGGCAGAGAAGACTTTGGGTAAGCGTTTAATAAATGTAATTAAAGTTCTAATTAAAGGTATGAGAAGAGGGTATGTTAACATCGCCATTACATTTGTCTCATTACTTCATCCTTGCTATACACTGAATATTTGCGTCCCTTAATACCTACTGAAAAGCACTAGCTGAGTATTAACCCTTGCGTGAAAATTGAATATATCCTGAGCAGAATAACCGTTGACTCATACAATCCGAATATTCGCTTTTGTGATGTTATTTGCTTATAAAGAAAATATATATAATTTAGTACAACCAATTTTGCAAGAACTAACATTACCGATATCTGATTATAGCGACACCCTAGCCACCCCCAACGATTCCGACCACGAGCAGTGGGATGAACCGTTGAAGCGCGGATATTCGACGCAAACAGATCCCTACATGCTGTCTGCGAGCACCCAGACCCTCATTACTATGCCGTTCTGCAGAGACCCCATGCAGCCAATGCCAAAGCTACCTTCTGAGGATACCTTAGCCAACAGACCTTCCAGCGTGGCTCAAGATATTTACGTCGGGACAGGCAGCCGCCCAGTTGTGTACAAGAAGAAAACGAATCAATCTCCCCAAGGTTACTATCAGCCTCCAACACCCTGGGCCAGTCCTAGAGATGATACTGATATTTTAGAAAATACCAGCTCGCCCATGCGTAGGTCCAATTTCAGCCGTAGCATGCATACATTCGACGTGGACATCCAAGATCCTATACAAGAACTTCAGGCATTAGCAAAATCCACCAGCGATCTGAGCGACGACGACCCACCTTTCAACTTTCAAGCCATGCTGAAAAAGACACCGAAGAACAGGGCATCCATGAAACGATACAACGAACTGGAGGTATTCGAAGATAAACACGCAGGTCCCAAGTATATCATATCTCCGGATAGGCAAGGGGGAGGGGTTCCTCCTAGATATGAAATGCCTATGAATATGCCCAGATCCACGCCGTATTACATGTCTCATGCCCCACCTGGTACAATGACTCCGGTTATAGAAAGTCGACCACAGAGAGATTTTATCAAAGAAGATACAGAATATTTTATGACCGATTCGAACAGAGCCAACTCTGACACAGACTTGAGTAAGCCCAATAATGGCTCCAAGTCCGATGCCTCGACAGTTACGGAAATAGCGCCAGGCATCACACTAGAGGGCGCTGTAGCGGATTTGTAGAAAAAAATATCTACTGCTTCATTATTATACTAGAGGATTTGTAGGTGGTTTGTGATTTAAAAAAAAAACATTGTTTTCGTGTAAAAATATATTTAATCTCCATTGCATTGGAAGTCCGCAAACAGTTTGCATTACGGCGCGCCCCACATTACTGACAACTAATATTAAAGCCATAAGTTACTTGTTAAGTCATCATAAGATCCCGTTAGTAGTTTCGATATTTTTCTGAATACTAATTATCTCAATAGAGTTGTTATACCGAAAGAACCTAAAAGCTAGACATGACTTATATTAAAATTCATGAATATGGTAGTTAAATATACACAAAGGATTTATAGCGACGTAGAAAAATATATTAATATTTATTCTCCTTACACTTGAGTACTTAATAGAAATTGCTTTGGTAACTTATTATTACTTATAAACGAATGGTCTTAAATATATAAGAGTGTGGTCCTCTGCGGCTAGTAATATCAATAGATAAATAATTAAATAATAGTGTAGTTAATTCTTTTTAATAGAACACCAAGTCGTAATTCAAAATAAAAACAATGAGACCGAAACGATATTGAGAGAAAAAGTCTCCAAGAATAAACAATAAAATTCATATATCTTTAAAATCTATTTGAAAAAAAAATAGACTAGTGTTTTCAAAAAAAATAAACATAGAGTAAAAATTGATACAATGTGAACATGGCAACATTACTGTTAAAGAAATAAAGTCGTTACAATACAATAGAAGTGATTTGACAGCTGTCAGGTAGGCAATTAGGGATGGGAACGTGTTTTAACCGGAATCATATTACCCAAGATCAACAAAAATAGATTGAAAATCGTTTAAATTGCTACTACTAATTATTTTTATGTTCTGAGGGTGACTAGTCATGCAAATTACTTATTTACTATCCATATAACTGTCTATCTAGCTGTCAAATCTCAAGTCTGTTACATATTATGTATAAAATGTTACAAGAAATAGGAAAAAAACTGTATAATGTTCTGTATTAGATTTTTTTCTGAAACTTATAATGCGTACTTATAAATACCATCTTATATAAATAGGTTACAATCTTACTTAAATACGTAATCGAGAAATTCACTTCAAAAGCTCTGTTCAATCTTTGTACAGATTGATATGTTACTCATATTACCTTTGGCGAGCTCATGACAATATCGAAGCTTCGTGCAAGAAAACCCTCCAATCATTGTTTAAATATATATTTGAAAACTAAATCACGTTTGTTTAAATTATTAACACGCTTTTAACACTTAAATGTCGTGTATTTAGAGTTATCTTAGTCTGGCACACTTATATCACTTCTTCCACGCTAATACATACAAGTGAGCAAATTTGCTATTTTCTTCACATAGGTGTCTCAACATCATGAAATTTTTAATTCCGTCAATAAACCTGTTTATAATTTTTAAGTTTCATTCAAACGAATGAAATACTACGTTAGCTATAATATGTATATTCGTAGTCATACATACGTAAAAATCTTACTGTAATTAATCTTCGTAAATACCTATAATTAGGTATATTCAAATCTGCCTATGAAGTAATTAATTTTTCCAGATGGTAACACTAGCCCCAAATTGTCATAAGCCTTCGGTGACAATATATCTCTACAGATGTCATAATAATAAAACAAAATATTTAAAAAAAACTAATAAAATATGAGCATATTCTTACACTAAATATTTTCATAGATGTACTTTTCAATCGATATGAATGTTAACTCTATAAAATCGACTTAAAATTATGTCACACAAAATACATATGTTTTTTTCTTTCTTTATATCACACCCAAAAATTATACCTCTCGATAGCATTTTAGAATTTAGGCCTCAAATAAATACTGTCGTATTATAATGTTTAATATATACTATCTTAAAATCTTATAAATCACATCCTAAAATTATTACTGAATATATCTACTGCTACTATAAAAATATTGGTTTTAGAAGCTAGTACCTTAACCGCTACGAATTCAGTCAATAACTGTGTGTGTAACGAAAACATATAAAACAGTTAAACTATTTATTTTTAGTAGTCATGTAATTCGCTATCTTTCATCTATATTATGGACGACAAAAAGATTTCATATAAGCTTAAAAATATCCTCCAATGACAGTACTACCCTCAATTATTTTTAACCAGAAAAACTATTGTTTGACCACAATCCCATCCGATGTTAACCTCTCTTCCACCTCTTTGGTAAGAGGTTGAACTGGCGACGTCCATCGAGAACACACTAAAAAAGGAATAAAATGGGAAAACAAAAGATTCGTAATAAAACATTATAATGTAACATATTCAAATACTGATTTGTGAAATCATTCACCGAGTTTATTGGATGAACAGTTAATAGTATAGCTAGTTATCGTTGTATATCCAAAACGGTATACCACACATTTAATCCAAGTTAAGCCGAGGGAAAATAGGCGATAACCAAGTGGATTGTTTGTTGTTGCTAAAACTGACGCAATAGATGAGTTAGAAGCACACGGAGAAAACTGCCGGGTACAATGGTGACGGTGTACGTACGGTTGCGAGGCAACGGCCAACACAGTGGAGTCGACGGTTGCCGAGCCGAAGCCAAAACATACATCGATTATAATACTAAGCTTAGGGCCTGTTTAGAACAAGTAAGATGTGCACAACGTATTTGTTAATTCTCTCGGTAGAGGTCCGACAGTTGCTATTTATAATTGCCTAAAATACCTACTTTCTCCGAATCTTATTCAGAATGGACAGGGTTCAAAAATCTCTACTTTCCATAAGAATACTGTAATTGACGAGATTCAAAAAATGCACTATCTCAAGGGACATCTATCGCGGAAGGCGGAGCAGCTATTGTGACATATTCCTATCTCTACAGCAAACTATCTAGAAACTTGGAAAACGCTTAATAACTGATACAATAATAAGATATATTTAGTCACCTGTCTAAACATAGCGTTTTATCAATAAACCAACTCTTAGCAGTGATCCTTCAGCCAAGGAAACTTCTCAAGAGATAGAAGTAGATAGCTCAGCGGGACGGACTATAAATTTCAGACCAATAATTAACAGAATGTTTGAAGCAAATCTGGTGGAGTTTTCATTGCCTCAAAGATATGATTAAGCACTGAACACAAATAAGGGTAATGACCAGCAGCTATTAAGAAATATAATCTTTACACAGTATGGCGGTGCTACAGGCACTAAATAGCAACTTAATGAATATAGAGGCCGAGAATAAAATAATCCTCCAATGGATAAAACGACACAGTGTAAAGAGGAAACGATGGGGCGGATGAATTAGGCGAGCGATTAGCCCAGAGCCCTCGTTCCGTTACCACCTGGGTACTAATGTCGCAGGTAGTTGAGAGAAATTATGCCCTTCACTGCCACACAGAACATGAAAGTGTGCAGACAAGCGAGAGGAGTACTGCCGAAGATCGAGATCAAAAAGGTGGACCCCAAGAATGTTACTTCATTGGAGTAAATTACATATGCGAACAAATAGGTTGGCGGCGCTCACATGGCTTCTTTAATAAATATGTATGTTATATAGGCATAGATCACAGACAGTCCTCTGTCTTTAGAACATGTGTGGAGGAAGAAGAAACGGCGTCTCACGTCATGCTGCAATGCCCTACAGTGTCTGTTGACATGGTCAAATATCTCTGCTCGCTAGGATCACTCCTGGAGATCACCAGCAACATTAAGAGATTGCTTCGAGGAGCTAGCCTGTCTACATACACGCAAAATAAGTTCCAGTCGTGGAGTTCCGCTAAAGTAGCCCCAACTACTAATTAACATAGTCACGTACGCGTACGTCAATTGCACATTGGACATGAGCAATTGTAAATAATTTAGTAAGATTGCATAATAGCATTTTATTTGGAATTTATACGATAATCGAACAAAAAAACTGAAGCTGTCAATTTGTTCCAATCCTCATGTATAATAGGGTTTATTCACAATGACATAATTTGTATTAAAGTTAACTCTGGATCATGTTTATATGTTAACATCATGACCGAATTATAAGTACAGCCTACCGGCGGGGAAGCCCTCGACGTTGAATTATAGCCAATACATTCTGGGTGATCTAAATTAAACCTTTCCAAAAGGAGAGGGATGTAAACCAGAAAGTGGTACACATGATGTTCAGTGACCACTGCTGTAAGAACTAGATTACTTGAAACCACAGTACCTTTATTTGAAGAAGATATTTGTACCAATGACTAGTGTACAAATATCATAATTTAAGTTGATACCACATAAAAATTTGACACCCACATAGCTTTCACTATCTACTCCAGTACGACTAAAGGATGTCAGATCTATTACATTAACACTAACTTCAGCATATAGGTGAAAGATAGCAATTAAAGTATAATTTCGGTTGACTTCATTATTATGAATTGACTTGATATAAATTCGTTTGAATTGTTATTATGAAGCTTATTAAACTAAACACGACTTTGAGCTGAGATCAATATAATGTAAACTAAATTCATTATTGTTAAATCATAATAAAGCTATTATAAAAATTAATAGTATTAAAATTAAACTAAAACTATTACACGGTATGTTACTGACCAAAATTCTGTTAATATAATAATGCCCCATCTGGCTGGCTTTTAAAAGTGTGATATATATTTTATATTAAACTATGTGCCTTAATTCATACTTAATGAAATTACAAGCATTGATGTGAAATTAAACAATATTTAGTTAAGATGTAATATATCAATGGCCAGAGTGAAAATAAAATTGATGTGTGTGATCATTCATAGATGCTATTGCTGTGATATATAGACTGTTCGTGGGAGATAACTACTCCCATTTATAGTGTAAGTTGTGCCTAAAAATTCATAGAATCCTGCCATAAAATACTGGCCATTTCATAATTGTATGTATATAATAATATACTCTTTCCAAATCAATATTTTTAATCCTTATTTGAATTTCTATAAATATATATTAGCCTGTAGATTTGATTTTATATCAAAAATATGATAAAACTTTGACTTATAAAAATATCCCTATAGAAGTGATTGCCAATAGTTTATATTAAAATTATAATTTTTCAATCCTTCTCATTTAGTGACTGTATTTTTGCACTACAAACCTTTTAATGAGTACCATAACTAACAAAATTGACTTTTATTTTTTCTTTTGTATTCTCAATATGAATGTACAAAAGTGCATACCCCTAATTAGTCTTCTCATTGGCAGCGCTGCCACCATTCGCATCGGTGATACCAACTTGACCCAACAATTGGGTAACACTAGGTTCATTCAAAGTCAGTACCGCATGGGCCTCAACCATAACCACAAGTGAATTCCTCGCCTCTTCATGAGGTACGCCGTGCGTTTTTGTAGCGTGAGAGTACCAAGCGCCAGTAGACGATAACACTGACACGCACCACTTGCATGATAATCTAAAAATGATCATGAAAAACATACAAATTATAATACGACATTGATAATAACAAATTAATGGTCAAATGAAAAAATCAAGTTAAGTGAGAAGAACAATCTAGTTTCATTCATTTTTTTCATTCATTCTAGTGAATGAAAATTAAATTAAAATCATTCAAGGGGTACACTATTTTGGTAATTGAAGCAACTATATTGTTGTAGACTGGAGTAAGAGCGGAATCTATGATGAAATTTTTTTTTATGTCCCTTCCACCAAACAATTTTTGGTTTAGTATTTTTTAGGTTTATAGCCTTTTTTGACATTATTGTTTCTATGACCTCTGCTAGAATTATTACTAAAGTTAAATAATAAGCTTTGTTTTCTGTTTTATTTCTAGTTCATTGACCTGATTTTTATTGTACATCTTCATTCTTTTTTTTTGTTGTTTACTAATATTACATTTTTAGAATATGCTATAGTTTTGAAACTCAAGTGTTTTTATGCATGCAATACAAGCAGTATCCTAATTTTTTTGTTATTATCTAGTTTACAAACCTTTTAAATAAATAAAATAAGCATTCATTTCAAATATATAAACTCACCTGTTAGTAACATGTCTAGATTTAACATGTCTTCTCCTATATCCCCAACTGTTGTATACCCGTGGACAAAATGGACATGGAAATGACGGGTTAGCATAACATGTATTGGTTTTATCTGAAATTTAAAACAAATAAATAAGTTATATATGCTAAACATAAGTTGTTTTTGGAATTTATTCTTATTATATTTGGAACTAACTGTGCCCCGCGGTTTCACCCGCCCTGCAATTTTACTTAAACGAAATGATATTACCTATTTAATATTACCGTAACCTCATCATCATCTTACCGCCCTTTTCCCGCGTATGTGGTGTCGACACAGTATGACCTTAGCACAGTTAAATTGATATAACTTTTTTTTTTATTTATAAAATGATTGAGATAAAACAAACACTAAATGTTAAGTGGAGCTTACCACAATACATTAGTGAAAACCGCACCCAAATCGGTTAAGCCGTTTTTGAGATTAGCGGTAACAAACGCAAAAATTTTCAAAACAAAAATTCCAATAATCATTGTTTTAGGTTTTATTGCGTTTATAATAAAAGTTTAAGTCTAATAAAATTTTTCTCAAATATCTTCCATGCACAGACAGCAATCAGTTACATTCTTATTATTTATTATATTTATTCTTATTATTATAGATTAATTGGGCATTATTATTAGAAAATTATAATTGGAATGCTCTTCATTGTTATGTAAGTAAATGGACTATATAAATTGTATTTAAAATTGATGAATCAAGCTATTGAAATCAATGCTCAACCAAGTTTCCTGTTGACTTATTTAATGACTAATTTATATAAACTGCGCAAATATTATTTCATCACAAAAGCAAACAAACAAGTATATAAAGTGTCCGGAAATTATGTGCACAATAGAAAAACATTGATACTTAGAAATTTTGAAAATATTTTTTGTGGCTTTATTTGTGACTTTTCGAGATAATAATAATAATAAATCGTCCTTTTTAAGTATGTTTCCCCACTGCAGGGAAACAGGTCTCCTCTCCGAAGGAGGGAAAGGGACTTAATCCACTATGCTGGCGTAGTGCAGATTGGTGGATGTCACATCCAGCAGCTGTTATAAAATAAACTGCACAAAACTCACTATTCGAGACATTGGAAAAAAATAAAAACTTTCAACATCTTTGATCTAGCGTCTAAACTAAACAACTCTGGATATAGATAAGGTGGTTAAATCATCATATTTTCCGCCAAGAAGTCTTTGGTCTTCCGTTGTACACGTCATTTCCGGACAACTTGTATATTAAAGAGCTGAATTCAAATAACATTTTGTTTGTCATTCATATGAAATTGATAGTGTTACAAAACAAAAAGTGACTACCCCTAAGGTTACATATACCCCAACCCATGTTTTTTTCAGGACCTGCCATGGTGTTTGGCTGCTAATTACCTTTGATGTTTTGAACTTCACTTGATACAGAATTTAGGCTGTCAGTTGTTATGCTCAAACTCTCTACGATTGTTCCACTTTGCAATACAGTTTCTACTTCTTTGTCAATTTCTACACTGTCTTTGTCTTCATCTATTACATCAATACCATTGGGTTTGTCATTAGGTATGTTTAGGCAAGGCTGTGTACTACTGACTTCATTAATCCATTTCTTTACACTACTGTTTTTCTGCGCTGTGGAACTTACTGATTTACCACTTGAGCTTTCTGGACTTATCAAATATTTCTTTTCCACATCCTCTAGCAATGCAATATCTGTATCATTAGTGTTTTCTCCTGAGTAATCAGTTAATGGTGAGTCAACTGGTTCAACTTTAGGTACTATGGCCTGTAAAAATAATTATGGGACATAGTAAATATATATAGAGCTAAATAGTTAAATAATTTATTGCCCACATGTATGAAATTACAATGGTAAATATACTTTTTAAACCAACCCAATCACCAAAAGAATCACCATGCTAGGGTAAGCATGGTGATTCTCACTCAACTTTTTATTTTTGGAGGCAATGTATGGAATTCTAAAAGATGAACAAATACTACATATTTTATTAAATGAAATTTCTTCGGTAAATGTTACTGGTAATAGTTCCAAGTGTATAAGTATTTTAGTACAAAAAATATACTGACTGTATTTTTCAGAGAGTCAGTACTGATAATATTTGTAGCTATATCTGACTTAGATGTGTGAGGCTTCTTAGGTTTATTATTATTATCTTCTATTTCACTTTTCTTGCGTTTCTTTGAATTACTGGATCCAGAAGTTTTCTGAAATGGAGAATTTTTATGCAATGGTGTGTATCATTAGTTATCACAATAGTAAGATAATTTCATTATTAACTCTGTCATTATTCACACTAAATTATAATATCTTGAGTAAAAAGTAATATATGGATTTGAGTAAGAATGTGTTTGTTTGTTGTAATGAGTTTTGAAGGATGAGGGGGGAGTGGAGAGGTTGGGGGATAGACAGACACAGCAGAAACTGTAGTTTAAATCAGCACCAGCATGCAGTAGCTTAAATTGAGGAATCGGCGGTTAGGGGATGTAGAAAGGATGAATGAAGAGAGAGTGACAAGACAATTATATGTTGCAAAAGTGAGTGACAGTAAGTAAGGGTAATCCCTGAAGAACTTATACCAATCAGATTAGTGACACAGTAAAGAAAGGTGACATAAAGAGTACCCTTAACCAAACATGCATAATTCAAACCCCTAAAAAAAAGGAAAGTTTTGCACCAATAGTTAAGTTAGAACAAAGGAAATGTACATCATGACCATTTCATTAAAACATGAGTTTTAAAGAAACGGTCATTAAGCAGCCATTTTGTTGTGGCGGTCAATGTATTAAAAATATCAATGTCATCCACCATTATCATTACCTGCATGCATGGATTAAGTAACTATTTTGCCTATAATTACTTTTCACTTATTTTGCACCTACAACAAGAACCACCTATGTATCGAGTATGGATGTACATTTACATTCATTCCAAACCAAGGTGTAAAGTTTGTCAACATTGGGTAGACAGAGTTTGTAAACCTTTTACACTAAAATTCATAAATACCAAAATGTTTATGACAACTAACTTTTTCTCACATTACTTTATAAGATTAGCTATTATACAATGTTATTTCACTTTGTAACAGTTTCCACAACATTTCTGATTAAGAAATAAAAAGTGTAATGGTCGCTATGTATAGTAAGTGACATTTGTTTGTTCATAAACTTTACATGTTGTGTTAGAACAAACTATAGAAGAGAGGTGTGCCAGAATCACCATAATCTCCGCTTACCCCTCTAGGTAACAAGTGTGAGTGCATATTTATTTATTTAAATAAATTTACTATGGTACAGTCTAAGTTTTATTGTAACTATCAAATACAGATGAAAAGTATCCTCACAGTTGTTGTGTGATAAGGATATAGCAGGTGGTAGTTTTTGTGCAGCAAAGAATGTTCAATAGCATCTTGCATATGTGTAAGATGCACTGCAGTTATTCATATTTGTTAATCATCCCTTTAAAAAGATATCAATAGATACCATACCAATGAAATACTAGGCATGGCATCAGTATATTTCAAGTGTTTTTTTTTAGTTCTGCGCCTATTGTTTTTCTTATTCAATAACTTTAAGAAAATATTTCATACTAACGTCATCTTCGCGCGTCGATTCACTGCCAGTCGATAAACCACAAATTTTTAACGTTTCTGCTGTCTTCAAGAGAACAGGCAGAAATTCCTCGGTTACATTTACCTCACCATTGTACATAAAAGTCAAGAGAGTCTGTAAAGAGGCGGTATTGATGTCATGAAGAACTATAATTGGATCCTTGTGGGGGTTTTGCTGTAATGAAAAAAAAAGAGTGGGTGTAAGCGGACATTTCCAGAGTAGCATTAAATACGTTACTACATTTAAGTCAAACCTGAAATATCGTTTTGAAAACAGAGCTATTTGCCGAAAGAATCACTTTGTGTGCTTTGAAACTATGCCCTTCCGAAACTAGCGTGACATCCGACAAACCTTCGTCTTTATAAAGTTCTTTTACATTGGATAATATATTACTTTGATATCCATTCCACTTTAAGCTTATCTCTTGGTTTGCCATCTCTCAACATTTGAGGACATGCAGGTTGCTTATTATTTAGAACCAGGACAACTAAAACAAACAAAACAAAATACATGCAACAATAGCTAAATTTTAATGAAGGAAAACAATGCGAAAATTGCCATTATCAAAAAATATTTTGGTTGCCATTGCCACAGACAAACACAGATTGATAATTGTCAGTGTTGTAGTATGCACGGATTCATAAAAAAAACTAGATTTTGCTCAAGATCATAAGGTTTATCAATAATGAATTATATATAATTTATGACAAGACAATAAGTTTCTTTTTGTCAAAAATTGTATCGATTGTGCCTTGTTAGGATAATTGAGAATGGGGCACTACCTCGCCTCCTTCTCGCATCTTGAAGTGAAGCACGTGAACACACGCACACTACCATGGGCCCGACGGCGTAGACTCTCTGCGAGTCTTCGCTTGAGGCGCACTCTTGTAGCTAACGTTCCACCTCAAAACCACAAGTAGTTTCAAGGTTATGAGGTTGAAGGTACACCATCAATCGGCGTCCAGTTATCGGGCTGCGGATCGAGTCATTTAAAATTAGAAACTACCCTCACCAATCCCTCGTATTAGTTTATAAGTTGCATTTCTGGACACTTTGTACCCTCAAGCATGGTTAAGTATGGTCTGGAAGTTGCTAGATAGCATACATTTTCAGAAAACATGCCCTTACGTCCTTACCGGACTTCATCTAAAGTATCATCTACTTAGCTTTTAACATTTTAAATTTATTGATATCTGAACAATCAAGTAATTGTCCTGCTTCGAGTCGTTATTTTAATTTTATTGTGTAAAATTATGAATTGATGAACTGCGCTACAAAAGTATATACATATATAACTAAGCCCCTAGTCGAACTCCGATTTGTACTAAAATGAATGGCTTGGCTGCTTCATGTTTGTTGGAACGTGAAATAAAATTAATAATCACGAATTAGCACAACATAGTTTTTAGTAGAAGTCGGAGTTCAGCTAGGGACTTAACTCAATTAGAGATCCCGTAAATTTTAACAGTAAAATAATAACACTAGAGGAGCCGCGGAGCCGTGGAGTAATGGGGGAGCATGATCTTCTATTGAAGTGCTCTATTATCATTATCATCATCTGAGGCTCAAATGACCTAGGTGGGCCAGGTCCACCCACAAGGGCCTGGTACAGTAATTTTCTCCATATAGTTCTACTTCGGGCTTTCTGTTTCCAGATCTCAGCGCCGATATTTATTAGATCTCCTTCGACGTCATCCAGCCACCTTATTTGCGGCCAATCTTCTTTTTAATGCGAGGAAATGCCTTCGCATATCCGTCCTTGCGGGGGCGCGGCTTGTACATATTCGCGCCCCCGTCTGCGCCGGCCGCCGAAGCAGTTCTTTACCTGGTGAGGACGAGCCTACCCAATTCTCCTCCGGACATCATTCATTTCGGCCTATTCCTAGATTTATGACCATCTGACAGACTCTCCTACAAACGCTTAGGAACTCTGCAATCATCTAGTCTTGCAACATATCCTGCCCATCGTAGCCGTCAAATTTTTAAGGCCTTGATGATGTTTGGCTCATATTTATAAATTTCGTACATTCTGTATCGTTTTTTTTATGTAATAATGTGGCAAACGAGCGTGCGGATCACCTCATGTGAAGTGAACGCTACCCATAGTCATCCGCAACACGCACATGTATTGCAGATGCGTTGCCTACCTTTAATGGACAGAGGAGGGCATAGACAGGAATAAGGATAATTCCTTTTCCCCGTTAACCCCTCCCCGTCCAAGCCTCTTCTCGTTCCCATCCTATCCTTATGAGGAAAGGGTGGGAAGGGGAAGAGGACTGAAATTAGGCCTCCGGCACCTCACTCATCGGACGAAGCGCAGAATACTTCTACTTCACGCTGTTTTCTGTTAGGTCGTGGTATTTCACCGGTCGAGCCGGCCCATTCGTGCTACAGATGTTGTTGTTGAGGGCTCTACCATTGTTCTGTATCGTGTTCGCTATTCGAGAATAAATCTCGGTAAATGTGAAGGGCCCTATATCGGTTTGGAAATAGATAATTTCACAAAATAGCTATGTGAGGCAGAAGGTTATACGAAGTTCGTAAAGTTGGTGAATGCCGACCAAGGTGTTACGAGTGTAATTTGAAATTCTGGAGTGTTAGTAGGAAAACTCACATTACATTAAATACAATAGATTCACTAAAACTAAACTGAAAACCTAAATGTGGGCAAGGGCGGCCTTATCGCTATGAGCGATTTCTTACAGGCAACCCTGTAGGACAGGAGAGGTAAAAAAAAGGATAAATAGCAGGGAGTCAAGAATAAATAAATAAGAACAAAAATTGTTTACAATCAAGATACAAGCATTGAACATAAACAGTGCATACTAAGATATAAACTTACATATTATATATACATATAATTATATACATATTTAAATAAGGAAAAAAGTAAGTTAGCGAGAGACTTTGTTAAGACGATGGCTATGTAGCTTAGACTTGAAAATGGCAAGTGAATTTGACTCTCGAAAGTCATTAGGTAAATTATTCCACAAGTACGTAGCCTTCACAGCGAAAGAACCCCTAAAATAACCATACTTAGTATATGGCACAAGTTCTTAACTACATTGCTGCAGGATAAGGTTACATTATCAAATGTTATGCTAGGCATAGCATCATAGTTAGGCCGGTTAATCTGTTTTGATCCACCGATGACGATAATTTGCGACTTGTTGGGATTGACCATTAGGCCATGACATTGACTCCAATGAAGGATAGTGGCAAAGTCTTTATTAATTGCCGAGAAAGCAGATCAGTCAAGTCATCAGCAGAAGCGTGGGTGTAAATTTGGAGATCATCTGCATAAAGGTGGAAGGAACAAGAGAGAAGGGGAGTGAGGAAGTTGATGAAAATGAAAAAAAGAAGATGGGACAATACACCACCCTGTGGGACGGCAGTATTTATATCACAGAACCTAGATACACGATCATTAGTCCGTATACATTGCTGCCTCCCAAAAAGATAATTGCGAAACCACTCCACCACAGGATCTGTGAAGTGAAGCGCGCCCAACATTGCAATAAGGACGTCATAGTCAACAGTATTAAAAGCATTACTGAAATCAAGTAAAGCTAAAACAGTAAGTTGTTGATTAGACATAGCCAGGAGCACATCGTCAGAAACTTTGGTCAGAGCAGTACCAGTGCTATGTCGAGGGCAAAAACCAGATTGAAAAGGATTGAGCAAACCATTGTAATTAATGAATATGCTTAATTTTTGATAGACGAGGATAGATAATTTTTAAAACCAAAAGGAGAATGCGGGAGATTAGATTACGAGGAGGCAAAAGGTCATTAATGGACTGTTGTTTAACGGAGGCCAGAATGGGAAGGGTACTAGCGAAGTGAAGATTTAGGGCATCAAGGTCAAGATTAGAAGAAAGGGAGGACTTTGATTTGCCGATACTTTTTATTCATATAACTACTTATAAATCTAAGTATAATGTTAGAAAAAAAAACAATAAACAACAAAAAAAAAGAAAAAAAAAATAATAAAATATACATTCATTCATTCACTTTTTCATTTTTCCTGCATTCACTCGTCGTTCAAAATCTTTAACATGTTTACCATCTCTACTAAAAATACACCCCAAATACACGAATTTTTCCACTTGTTCCACTTCTTTAACGTTAACATTTATTTCAATTATTGTCTTACTTTGTTCTCTTTCAAACACCATTACTTTCGTCTTATCTACATTCATTTTCATGCCTTTACCTTCTAATGAATCATTCACTACATTCAGAGTTGTAAGTCCTTCGTCGATGACGCAAACGCGACCTGCGCATCGTCGTACAAGAAACATTTTATAACTAGTTCACCCATTCTTAATCCAAACTCTTCGGCTATCAAAGATTTCAAATAATCATCCATAAAGAGATTGAACAGCTACGGGGATGCTACACAGCCCTGTCTTACACCTTTATTGGTGCTAAACCAGTCTGAATAGGCCCCGTTAATCCTAACACAAGCAGTAGAATCTTTATAAAGAAAGTTTAATGCTTGTATTAGGTCTCTGTTCAATCCAAGCCCAACTAAAGTTGACCACAGATCATCTCTTTTAACTTTATCGTAGGCCTTTTCTAAGTCTACGAAGGCGCATATTTTTTTTTGGTTTACAGCCAGAAACTTTTCTGTGATCGTACGTAAAGAAAATATTTGATCCATGCAACCCATTCCTTTCCTAAAACCTGCATGCACGCACACCCCACATTAGGGCTATAGGTACAGTAGTGAGGAGTCAGAATGTATCTATGAAGGCTCGTCTGGCGATACACAATGCTGTACTACTACTATTACTACGCATATTTATTTATAAAATATACATATACAATGTTATTTCATATCAATAAATATACCATGTTATCAAAAATCATGTAACATAAACCAAAATTGAGCTAAAGGTAACCAATGTTGCTGCATCAACGGGGGCAGCAGGTACCAGTACCCCTTCACAGGGGTACACATAAAAAAATAAGTAAAATATAAGATAGGTAGGATTTATTCAGAACTTTTATCAGCTTGTGAACCTTATCACTTTAAAATACCATTTAAAATTACGTCTTTAATTTTATCTCATGAAAATGTATGTACGTTAAATTCATGTAATAACTTCCTTCCCATTGCAATCAATAAATGTTATTTACAGTATTATTAATCACGCCTGTGGTTTAACGACGATTTCCATATTAATACATATTACATGACCTACTCATCTATACTAATATTCTAAAGAGTTGATTTGAGATATGATTGTTTGTTCCGATTTAAATAAAATATTTCACTGTTTTAGTTTTTGTCTATCCCTAGTCTGGGCTCTAGTCTCTAGAATGCTTGTCTATACAGACGAATAAAATTGATTGTAAATATAATGAGTATTTATGTATGTCTGTGGGGTTGTGAAAATTACATTTAAACTCAATTGATGTTATTTTCCATTCGTGTTCATAAGATTCATCTCCGATTAGAAGCAAGAGTTGATTGAATGAATAAAAAAAGTGTAGGATATCTTAATTAAAATTAAAGTTATGGGTACGTTTTAATACTATACCAAGAAATTGACAAAGTGCACGAAGGGGCTGGAAACTTAATCTATTTTTACCCAGTTATGTAATCTAATAATAATAAAAAAAAAAACAAGGTATATGTATTTAATATTAATTAGCTTATTTGATTTGATTGAATTTTATCTATACAGGGCGTCCCACGGCCATGCATTTTAATGTAATCCATTTTGACGTGATACGCTATGTTGCATTTCAACGTAATTATTATTATTAAAAATAAAGTGTAAAAAACCCAAGCTTTTCCTTTTATCGTATATGCTATGTTATTTAGAACATAACAATGCTTTTGATTAACCCTTTCGTCCGTTATTATAAAATACATGTATTTTCATTTTACAAAATTTTGTGAGTTCGATATCCCGGCTGGGCAGGTGATTATTTAAAAATTTTTGAAAATTTTCTTTTTAAAATCAAGATGAGGTCTCAGTTCTGTCAAATTTCGTATCTACAGTATTAAATATTTAAATATAATAATAATGATTTTAATTATTTTATTTATTAATTGTATTTAGTTTCCCTCTATTCGTAAAAGGGCGAACAAATACAAAGCGCAAAATATGTATGTAGAACTTATACGTATTCTGTAGTGTTAACAAAGTAATTGCTCAGTTAACATCAGCGCAATATAACAATATGATACTAAACAGTTGTTTGTTTTCATTTAAGCTTATTTTATTTATATTAGTAAAATTCACAATAATTTTAGGGCAATCCAATTGTCCTGATTTAGTTACATGTGGTGCTTGCATTGGCTATGCATACGATATATGTGTTTGGTGTTCATCTGTGAGTATTATTATATAACTTTTATTATTTTATACTAGTAATTTTTTATTAAAATTCAGAAAAATAGATTACGGAATGGAATGTTTTCTGATTATATTTTTACGCGTATGCCATGTGTACTATTGTAATTAAAATGTGAGGATAAAGGGTTGACGGAGAACTTTTAGGCGCACTTTCATATTTCGATTGGGTTAGTCAAAAAGATCAAATTAAGTATAGCATACGTCGTATCTCATAGATTTGAAGATGTATGAATGTAAAATAAGCTAAAAGTATAGTGTATCAAAAGTTTATTTAGCAGTTACAAAGTGGTGAGTTCTGTAATGGCAGACTCTCGGGACTTTTTTCCTCCTTTAACAAAATTTGATCAACTCGTACTCAACGTCACCGAACACAGTATAAATTGAACAGTAATAAAAAATGTCCTGTGTTACTTATCCTGATAATGTATAGTAATAAATGGCCGGAGACCTAATGGTGGCCCCGGGGACCACCCTACTCGGTGCTACGGTAGGTTCGGGAGCAATAGTTCGCTTCCCTTCCCCCTTATCTTTGTCACGAGGTTTCGGGCAACTGGCCGTGACGTGTTCTTCGGCGCATGGTGCACAGCGAGGGGGACGGTGGGAGGTCGTGGATGAGTGTCCGAATTTCTGGCAACGATGGCAACGATGGTACCGCGCGGAACCAACTTTCCCTCTCCACGCCTCGATCTGAACTCCCAGCATGAGCAGGAGCTCATTAATGGCGTAGAGCCGAGTGAGTATTGATTTCTGGATGCGCTCGAGTCACACAAAGAACAGGCAACCCGGTCGGTTGCTTCGCGATGTAATGGCTTCAGTGAACATCACCGGGAAGCCCATCTGTCCCAGAGCGTCCTCCAGCGAGTGGGGAGCCAGCCATTTTAGTCGGGAGTTCTACTTGTGGGTTATCGCAATGCAATACGCATAGAGGGGGTGCGATCGCACACTATGTATCTGGCCGCCGAATGACAAGGTGTTTAGCTTAATAGTTCAGTTATTTTATTTAACGTCTAAAAGTACATAAATGTTACAAGTACTAAGTGCGATATAGCTAACGTAGTGAAGTGTAATATAGTGAACGCTACAGGGGCCTCTCTCTCTCTCTCTCTCTTTCATTTATATTTGTTTTTGGTTTTAGGAGGATCATACGGGTCCACGATGTAAATCAAAGGATCTAGTAGAAGAATCATGGTGCTCCGAAGATGTTTTTGAATCGATCTTGAATCACAGAATCGTGCAAAAAGATGATTTAAGTTCCGGAGAAAATGATACCAAAGTTGTTCAATTTTCACCACAATTAATGAATATTAAAGTTCGTCCAGGTTTACCCGTCAGGTTTAGCATGGTGTACAGACCAGCTAAAGATTATCCATTGGATGTCTACTATGTCATGGATTATTCTTATACAATGAGGGCATACAAAGAACAACTAGAAAAACAGGGCCTTGAGATTTACAGAGAGCTGACGTCATTGACAAATAATGTTCAACTGGGTATTGGAAGTTTCGTTGACAAGAATGCTTATCCTTTTACAAGGTGAGTAAATTTGCGCAATTAAATCATATTACTTTTAGCATACATCGAACATACAAAAGAAAATGGTTGTAACTGTAAAACAATGTAACATCCGAAATGCAATAAGGTCATCCCTTAATGTAATACTCGTAGTTTATGAAACTAGCTAATGATGCAATCGATTTGGGATCCAATAGTTTGAACAAGGCGCCTAAACCATTGGATTATCAAGTCTATGAACAATTTATTTATAATTTATTTGTAAAACAGATCTTACTTAACAACATTATGATCTAAATACTTTACAGTCTATATACCACCATATAATTAGGCGCGGAGATGAATTGAAGTACACCTGATGGTGGTCAATACCTAATTATAACGTATTTATTGTTATACACTTCTATGCAGAATTAAGAAATAGAAAATCTACCACAGCACCCCGTTAGCGAACTATTAATTTAGAATCGTGAGATTTCATTTAAAAATTAACGCCTTTTTCATTTAAATTTCATTTAAAAGTAAAGATATAACGGTTCTTAATTATTTATTTGTAAGTAGCCTAATTGAAAATTTAATTACTTACAGGAGAGACAACGTGGCTTACTCCTTTAAAAACCATTTATCTTTAACGCAGAATATGACACTATTTCAAAGTGTTCTAAGAGACAATTTATTCGGGTCGAACAACGACGATCCCGAGGGTGGTTTTGACGCCCTCATGCAGGCGATGCTCTGTCAGCACGAAATAGGATGGAGGAAAAGTGCTAGGCGAATTATAATCTTATCAACTGACGCCACTTACCACAGCGCAGGGGATGGAAAATTCGTCGGCGCTGTCAGACCGAACGATATGAAATGTCACCTTGAAGACAATAATTATAGCTTGAGTTTAACCCTAGATTATCCGTCAGTCAGTCAGATCAACAAAATCGCAACGGAACACAACTTTAAAATAATATTCGCTGTAATTTCACATGTAAAAGAACACTACGAAGGTCTAGTAAAGAAAATAAGAGGTGCAAAATATGTTGAATTCAGTAAGAGTTCAAATTTGGTGGCAATGGTTAAAGAGGAATATATAGTGAGTGGAACATTTTATTGTATAAATAAATGATTTAAAATATTAAACTAGAGAACACAGTGATCAAGGAAATGTTTATTCAGAATATGTTTTGTTATTGATTTTACTTGAAGGTTATTTCAATAAAACATTATAAACCAAACTAAATACTTCGGTAAATTGTTATACAATGTATATGGAGGTACGACGGTCGGATCCAAAACAGCTTGTGCAAATTAGTTTTACTGTGAGCAGAAAGCTCACAGTAAAACTGACAGAGATTGTTATCCGATCTTGTTTATTCTTCTCGTACCAGAAATCGTTATATCAATGTCTACGGGATCGTATTCCTTTCTGATTTTCACTGATTACATAATGCAAAAAGTATTAATTTTTACATTCTAGAATTTAATAAGAAGCATGGAAATAAATGCTGAAGTGCCGCCACATATTGAACTTTCATTAAATCCAGATTGCCGTAAGGAAGGCAACTGTATAATCAAACATAATGAGTCTATTAGTATAAATGCAACTTTAGAGGTAAAAGCATGTCCCAGTAATGATGCGGTCAGCGAAGTACTAGTTGGTCCAGTGGCCTTAAACGAGAAACTAAAAATTGTAGTAACAAGCGATTGCATATGCGATTGCGAACGTAAAAATACAAACACGAATGCCTCACAATGTAGCGGAAATGGAAAATACCAATGCGGTATTTGTAAATGCAATGAAAATACGTAAGTAAGATATACTGTTATTTAAACTTCTGTCTTATCTATAATATAATATATACTGCATAAAAGAAGAAACAGAATGACTGATATATCAACGCACAGTCCACACTACTGAGCCTAGAAGCTTTCTTTTCAAAATTCATCTCCTAAAGGTATAAAGTAGATGAATTTTGGATAGAGAAATAATCATAATCCAATGTAAATTGACCTCAAAACTATCTGACTGATCATATTAAATAGGGTTCAGTTTAGGCTTAGATTTGTCGGTTCAATTCAATCGCACGGCGGGTAAAACAGCGGGGTTTAGCTTGTAATATATAAAAGATTGAAAAACCACATTTAATACATAGTATATTTTTCCTAGTTCCAACCGTATTGTAATCAAAATTCTATTTCAAATTAATAAAGCTTTTGCACTAAACCAATAACAAGGGCTTTAAAAAGTAAGAAATTACTTATTTCTTTTGTGGCCTTAACATTTGTTGAAACACTGCTTTTTCTTGAATATTGTAAAAAATATCTTACAAGCTTTCTGCTGACCTTACCATGTGGCCTATTTTCAAATCAAATAACATCGGCATTCCCCTGTGTATTCATGTTAGGTATACTTCTAGTACGATCGTTAAAACACACTCTGTTAGGCACAAGAGCCTTGAAATAAAAAAAAGCCTGTGTCCAGCAAGAAATGTCTGTCACATTATATTTATCTTTCGTTTTTACTTGATAACCCTTTTTTACCGTCTTTTCTTGAAAAAATTGGTATTTTAGCCATTTCATTTTGTCCAGTAAGCGAAAGAAATTGAGACTTTACATTAATAAATCTTAAAATAAATCATTTGTCCTTGCGTCCTAATTCAAAACTATACGTGGTACGAAAAGTTTGAACTTGCTTTCATATTCTATTGTTTTTAGTTATGGTGATGATTGCGGCTGCAAGGGCATTTCAAGCATTGATTTAGACAAGTGTAAATTAACTCCGACAGCAACAGACTATTGCAGTGGAAGAGGTACATGCAGGTAAATACTATTTGATTTTAAGGGGACAATGCAAATGTACTATATACACCTGACAGTTTTTAGGAAATATTATCAATAACATTCAAAAAATCTGAAGTTAAGTGCATTGATAACAAAATCAAGCATTTACGCTATACTTTAATATGTTAAGGACTCAAATAATATGTTTTATGAAATTATTAAAATCCTCCATGGTGTAAGACTAAGGCGGCGCCTCAACGAGCGAGAGCATTGAGATGAGTCCGCGATTTTACACTGTTGTATAGCAGAGTGGAGGCACTTCTATGAGATCACGCTGCTTCTTTAAAGTAAATAAACACGTTTCAGTTGCGGAAAATGTATACATTGTAAGAAAGGTTTTTCTGGAGACTTCTGCCAATATGACGACACTGCTTGTCCAAGCCCCGGCGGCAAGTTATGTGCCGGTCATGGCATATGCCGATACGGAAAGTGCGAATGCGCCCCGGGCAGAACTGGTCCGGGCTGTGATTGTCCCTTGAGTAATGATGAATGTTTTGCACCACACTCTAAAGAGGTAAATAACTATATATAAGTAATAAACGTTTCAAAACAAATTACCAAAAAATTAAATCCAAAAACCATACATTAAAACATTTTGTACAACAACGTTAAATCATACGCTTTGTTTTGATTCAATGTCATTTATTAGCAATCCATGTCCACTTCGAATCACATCGATCTCTGGGTTGCTACATAAGTGACTGACGAGGAATAAAAGTGTGTGTGAAGAGGTATAAAACGATATCGTATCTGCAATCCTTCACACTCTCTCTTCTAGGAGATCTCAGGATATGGCCGACTGGATTCTTCAATAATTTCGTTTTTACGATTTCTCAGAACGAACGTTTACAAGTAGTAAACGTTTTATAAATGCATAATGTAAAATATGACAAATTTCACAATTCCATAGATTTGCTCCGGAACAGGCGAATGCGTATGCGGCGAATGCCACTGTTTGCCTATGAAAAAATCGAATCGGACGTGTTCCGGACGTTTTTGCGATAGTTGTGACGAATTTGCCGAAAAACGATGCTTAGAACTCGAAGATTATGCTGAATGCAATTACTTACACAACAAAACTTACTGTGATCAATTGCACAACCAGACTTCGTTAACTGAAGTTGAGATTGTGGACAAGTTGGACAATACACTGGCGGATCAAAGAATGGCCAAATGGTGCAAAAAAGAGCTATGCAACGGAACACTCCTTTTCAAATACTTATACCCACTTTCGTCGCCGAACACATTGCACGTGGTTATTTCAAAGGAATTGGAGCAGCCACCTGAAGTTAATTTATTTAGTAAGTAAATCTTATTTAAAAAATAAAACCAAGACATCACGCGTAAGCAAGTGGAATCAAGACAGGCAGGTTTAAAATACTTAAAAAGCATTAAATTCAAGTCAATTTGCTTCACGTATAAGTTAGCGACAACTTCAGGATATCAAGTTTAAGATAAACCATTTTGGTTTGTTGGTTAAATAATTCCTTAATCTAGTAATAATCTTGAACCGCAAGGGTAAGAAAACACAATGTGTGATAATAACACGACTAAAAATCCTGGTTCAGAGCGCTGGACGTCCGTTTGTTTTTGCGGACGTCGGATGTGGGACCGTGTTTTTTTGCCGGATTTGCGTATGAATGTGTGTACATACACCGATACCGGTCCGGCGACAAATTTACGCCGAATGCACCGTCGCCTATTGACGGTCCGTTGTCCAATGTAACGTCTACAAAAGGACGTCTACAAACGATCAAATAGTTATGTTTAGAAGAGTAAAATTCTTCGATAAATTTGCTGTCAATTTTATTTTTTGTGGTAGTAGCGAATGTGTTCTTTCTTTTACAGTTGCTGTCGGCGTTCCGTTCGGTGTTCTCCTTCTGATAGGTCTTCTGACTATTATTATCTGGAAGATTCTAGTAGATCGACTCGACGCGAGGGAGTATCGAAATTTCGCAGAGAAAGCTTCCGCAGCTGGTTTCTCTGTGCCTGGCATTGTTAATCCAGTTTATCGGCCACCAGTTAGTAACATTAACAACCCAATGTTCGACAATAATTTATGATCTATCCAGTAGTCGAGTCATTTCGTCATTAGTTTTCCTCAATTCCCGATCTTTAGTCTACTAGGAACTCCTGTAATCGTTTTATAAAACCAATAATTACTAATGTTAAGTATTTATACTTTATATAACTTAAGAACTATTCTGTATAAGGATTTATCTGTTAATTGTAAAACAGCTTCCATGTCTACAATCTCATAAATTTTAACAATTATTTATTTAATCTATTCTATTGTTAGTGTATCATATTATTTTGATTTTATATGTTATTATTATGTTGTGTAACGAATTAAAATTGTATAGAAATACCAGAACCTTTCATTTGACTGCATAAAACGAGACAACGAGTCAAATCATCGTCGGACGACCGTGAAAAATGTGGTGCAGCTGCGTGTTGTCCTTATCGTATAGGTACATTGCGATAGAACGGTACATTAACTTACACCATATTAACGCCAACTCGTAGTTATTTTGATCGTAAGTTTATTAAAGTAACAAACTTTCTTTGCTTTTACTTTAAACGAAATATATTTTTTTAATTCACAATCACTAATTAAATACAATAAATATAAATTAATATAAAAGACGAACAAAACATTCCAAATACATTTTAAATTTAGCTATACACATTTGAAAAATATTTTGACACTTTCCTAATAATTTCAAGTTTAGTATGAAATTTTATAAATTTACTATTAATTTGCTCTCTTGATGCCTAAAGGTGAGAACGTTGTTAGCAGAACATTCGTATTGGAAACATTATTTTTTGTGTGTTCGCGTGTTCGGTCGATCTGCCGAGCGTCGCAGACGGGTTGGTTTTTCATCACAATAGAGTTTCTTTTCCCGTCGCTCTTCACCCTTCCCCGACACTGTCTGCTGAACAAATATACAATATACAATTACGTACAGGACAAATTTACAATATACTATTTTGAAGAAACTATACAAATTTTATTTATGTCGCATCGATTATTTTTATTAATACGGTTAATTTTTTTGTATATATTAGCGACGAAACGAGCAGGAATTTCAGTTGATAAAGCTTACCGGTCTTTATAGCTTACACATGGAAATATTTGTTATGCGTAGGATTTGTAATTGTTTAAAAAAAAGTAAGGAATTTCAAAAAATCCAGTTGATTTTATTTTGTCTTTCAATAAAAAATACTATATCTACTATATCAATATAACATCAATATCGCGAGAGAGATAAAAGATATGAAATGTATAATGTCGCAAGATATTATCCATTGACCTCTTTAGGTAGTTCGATGCCATAGAGAGGTAGATAGCTACAGAAAACTATGATATTTTAGTTGTTCTACTATGAATAAATATAGAAAAACCTGCTCTTACTTGCGATCCCCAAGAATGCTTACAGAGAAAGCAATACAAAAACTGTTGGTGAGTTGATCGGCTGCCTATTATTATATTATAGAAATAGATCTATATTATATAATATTATATTATATTATATTATATTATATTATATTATATTATATTATATTATATTATATTGTATTATATTATATTATATAAAATCGGCGTCTTGTTAGCCCTACTATTTTGCTACCAACACACATCAGAACAGAAATAAACCCAAATGTTTTGTCGTGGTTACTGTTTCATATGTTCAGAAGAAATATACTGTTAACTTGGTGGTACTTAAAAAATATCTTTTTACACACCCTATTAGTTTCCCGGTTCGCACATCGATATCTTAATTCAGCGCAAGACAATCCTGGTACCAGGTCACCGGCTGGAAGTCTCTCGTCGATACCCACATTCAAAGTAGTTACGGGAGTGTGTCTGAAGTACAAAACAAGCAAATCATGTATATTGATAATTCTACAAATAAAATATAATTTAAAAAACAAATTTACTACGAGTGCACAATAACACAAGACTAGCGTGAAATGCAACCACCCGCTTCATCTTACCGCTTGCTTCCAAAGTGTCCTACAAAACTATACTTTGGTCGTTAGATCATTCCATGACGTAAGTTTTTTATACACTGCAAGAATTCTGTTATGATGTCATCGGATTCAGGTTTCATTTTAGTTAAGAAAGAAGTTAAAATCTATATTGTACACTTTGCAAAACAAATAAAATACACATACGTAATGTTGCTTTCAGCCGTACTGGGGTCTTGACTTCTAGTTGGTTGCGGTACTCTGACTGGAGCGTCAAAGGGCGAGTCCCGGCACACAGCCTCACGGACCTCCTGCAAGCGCCGTCTCTCCTCCGCCACTTTGCGATCAATTTCAGCGACTACAAAAATTCACATTATTTTGGGGAACATTAAATTAGAACGCTTTTCACCACATCACTTACTTTTGTGAGGTATCCGTTTCGATTAAATTCGAAAAAAAAAGTATTTTATTAACATAATGTTAAATATATACATAGTTAGACAGGAGGCGACTCTATCTGTTGTTCATGTTAGTTAAGAGGGTGGTAGCTGAAGTACTTAGCACGATAGTCGAAACATGATCTATCCAAGTGTGATGGATATAAGGACCTAATCCTAAGGACATTGAGTTAGGTTTGCGTAGCACTAGTTTTCTAACAGCTGGTAGGTAGAGGTGGACATGTCCTTTGGCCTAATTATATTATTTGGCCTAAATATATTACTCCATACTTCTTTTACACTTACTGTGCTTATTCCTTTGTCGTTGTTTGTTGATGACTTCGTTTTCTAAACAATCTATCCTTTTACTGAGAACTTCTTCTTTACGGAGTATTGACTTCCACGTTCTACATATCTTAAAATGCAAAAAAGAGAGCTCTTGAGTATCCAATGCCTGTAAAAAACAGATTATTTGAAATTCGAATCTGTGAAATATGAAATTCTAAATTGACAAATAAAAGCCAAAAATTTTAAATTTACGTTTTTTTAAATTAATGAATAATATTTTTTGGTATATTAATGGAAAAATCGCTTTGAATATGTGGTGCAAATAATCCTTGCTGATTGTGTGAAAATGGCAGAAAGTAACAAATCGGAAACATACTTCTTACACTTTGCAAAGTGGCACCCAGTAGATTATATAACTAGCGGGACGCGTCTTCATATAAAAATAAGCCTAATAATAATAATATATAAAAAAGCCATTTTGTGGTACTTTTCAATTCTGGATAAAATATCGGTTATGGCATATTCATACTCATCACCCATGGAATGGAAAACATATGAGCAAACCGACAAATTTGGTCCTTAGCTAACGGACACATATAACCTCTTCCCAATAACTTAATGACAAGGTTGTATTCACAGTAAGTGTTTGCTTGTTACTAAAGCTTATCGTCAAATAGGTAAATAAGGTGTTCGTAAAATTTAAACTATACATATGTAACACGTCATTTGTGCAAGAGTAGACGTAACAAAACTTTTTTTAGAAAATGTTTCAATATAACTACATAGTTTACCTTTGATGCTTACCTCAATATTGCTCTTCAATATTTTATTGGCTATGTATTTCAGATATGCTTGTTCAGCCATTTTTCGTTGTTCAACATCCACTTGCTCAAATATATTGCGAATCGTATCAGAAATGTTGATATCAAGGGAACAAGTGCACGGACCATGTATCTTAGCTTTTGGATTATAATTGAATTCTTCTACGTCGGTTTTTGTCAATGTTTTTATTTCGTAATGTGAGTTATTTTTTGAATTATTTCTGTTTATTTCAATGGAAGATGTGTTTGTCAAGTCCTAAGAAATTTATGCGTATGAGTAATTATATTACATTTAATAGCAAATAAAGAAATTTCTTTAATTTAACTTACCTCATTGAGATTGGAAGGACTACACAAAATAATTTTGGCTCTTAACAGCTTATTCTCTTTTTCTAATTTATCAACTTTTCGCATTGCATCAATACTCATCGTTCTTAAATTGTCTGTTTCATTTTCGTGAACCTTTAAAATATCCTGTAATGTTTCCTCGTGGAGACTTTGCAAACTTTGGACTCCTTGGTTATGTTCATTCATAATATTTTTTATGTTATTGTCGTACTGTGCCTTGATTGCACGAATTTTTTCTTTATAATTTCTGTCTATATTTTCCAAAGTACTTGTAAGAAATTTGATCTTTTCTTGATGGTTGTCAATTTGGACCATTACAGCAACATCTTTAGTTTTAAATTTATCAATAACGTTAGTATCATTCTTATTAGATTTGTGATTCGATTCTTGTGGTATACTAATCAACAAGCTTGTATGCCTTGAAATACTAGAGCTATTTGAAACTGAACGAGATTTGCTAAGTGTTTCATTACTGTAAGTTCTCCTTAGAAATTGTTTAAACATTTCGGTATTTGTAAGATCAAGGTCACCCCCCTTATTGCCTTCTACTTTGTATTCAATTTCGATTTTTTTGAGCGCATTTGCTTTGATCTCAATACTTTGGTTGAAACCGTTTTCCCCTTTTATAATATCTGATTGTAAAGTAGTATCCGCAACATTGCTTAATACATTGTTTCCACTATATGAATTACTATTGCGATCAAAAATGTTCTGCTCGTACAAGTATAGATCAATTTTGGTTTTAGGCACCCTATGATTTTCAGGCTTTAAAGGTTCACTATTTTCGTTAACCAATTTTAAAGAAGTAAAAGAACGCGAGATGCGGCTACCAATTTCTTTAGTAGAATTTATTCCATTTTTGTGTTCTACTTTATTGACCTTTTTAACAATAGCGAGATCTTTCATAAAGGATGTTTCGCTTAAAGAGATATGTGAATAAACAGGATTAGATGCTATCAAATTATTTTTGTCTTCGTTACTCAAAGGTGTATGTACAGTCTCGTCCTTATTCTCCTTTTCGTTAAACGATTTTGTATTACTTAAAACTCTTGCAGAATAATAATCGTTTTGTGATACTAATCTTTCCCTGCTTAGTGTTCTATGTTTTGATTTATTTAATCTTTCTTTTGGAACATCTGTATTGATCTTACTATCATTTTCACAGTCAGAGTCTCGGTATATGATAATAAAATCCTTGTTACTGACAATATTTGATTGA
This sequence comes from Papilio glaucus, assembly GCA_000931545.1. Classification (NCBI taxonomy): domain Eukaryota; kingdom Metazoa; phylum Arthropoda; class Insecta; order Lepidoptera; family Papilionidae; genus Papilio; species Papilio glaucus. The sequence goes on from JWHW01057472.1 coordinate 104,272, forward strand.
GTTAAAGACAAATTCATTTCTTTACTTCTGCTAGTATCACTAATTTTCTTTATCAAAGCAACCATCGGAGTAGCGGTATATTTTTTTTCATTTTGATTTCTTGAGTTTGAACTGGAGGAGTTTACACCGGTATTTTGATATGATGATTCTTCAGAAGCCATTTCTAATTTTGACACATTAACATCTGAACCTGAAGACACATCATTAACTTTACATGATTCCTTACTTACAGAATCTAATGTATCTTCGTTACTAATGCAAGAAACAGAGTATTGTTCCATTGCCGTAAAACTTAATTTTTTAATTTTATAGTGCACATACGCATTCTTTACAAATCCTAAAGTTGGTTCTATATTTGCTGTCAAAATTTGGACTTCCTTAACGTCAGGTGGTTGAATGTTTAATACCAACTGATTTTGATTTTCGTCTGATTTTTGTACAATACAGTCTTCTGGGTGTTTATTAAGTACTTTCCCTTCTTGATATCCACCAACAATTTTATTAGTTTTGCTAGTTTCATATAAATAACTACTATCAATTTCATTTAAGTCAATTTTTTCTGTTTGTGTTGATATGTTCGTAAAATTATATTGAAATTGAGTTTGAACAGCGAAATCAATACATTTTTTATTTTTTAAAATATCTAATATAGACTTGAGAGATTTAATATCTTGACTTTTTTGTTCCAGCTCCAATCTTACTTTTTTAATGATAATTTCATTTTCCTTTCTGTCTTTATTTGCATTTTCCAGTTGAACTTCCAACTGATTTATTTTATCTAATGCCATTGTATACATGTCTTGCATAGAACGAATCTCTTCTTCCAATTTTAAGATATAAATTCGTACGGATTGCTTTAGTTTATCAATTAAAAGCTTTTGATTGAGTAGTTCAGCTTCTAAGTCATTAATAACAGTTTTGTCTTTAGATAATTGATGTTCTAAGCTTTTCTTAAGAATGTTTAATTCTTTTTGAACATCCATTTTCTCTTTTATTGCTTGCTCCTTTTCTTTAAATATTTTTTGCTTTTCTTTTTCAACAATTTTTTTGGCCTCCTCGGCTTTAGTTAACACTAAATGACACGAATTATTTCTTGTTTCAATGTAATTATCAATTCTTTCTAACGAAGTCATTATGCTTTTGAGGTTACAATTATCTGGTGACAAAGCGCTATCACCAACACATTTGATTTCAAGTTGTTTAATATCTGTAGCAATAATTTCCCTTTCGCCATCTAAGCGAGTTTCATTTTGTTTAACTGAAGTTTCAATTTCTATGTTTGTCGTTGATATTTGTTCTTCCAGTTGTAGATTTTGATCCTTTAACTTTGCCAATTCTATTCTCATATTATGAGTTGCTTTCGAATCTAAAATATATTTTCTTATATAAGTTCTTGCTCGTAAAACATGATTATTATAAATAGCTTTTAGTCTATACATTGATTGACATTTACACTGACTTAGGTTAAGATTCCTAGTATTTATGAGAACATTGTAACTTAACGAATATGTAATGTGTCTATATAATGTTTCGTTATTCAGAGCCATAGAATTTTTAATTTGAATCAATCAGCCTACTGGTCATTTTGACCAACGGAAACTCAATCGATTAAAATTGCGCAATCTCTCGAACCAGATTGCAATACGATGCAATACGATATACATACATGGTTGGTTTTATCTATTTTATGTTTTAAAAATACATGTCCTTGCTACTAATACTACTTTGATAAGATGAACAAAATACTTCGAAGAGATTTTGTTATACGAGTATGAAGTCAAGAAAACTCCAAAAGATGGCGTCAAGAGATTTTATTCTATAGTTATTACTTTAACTCGAGAACGAACGGTGACGACACCCTTTATTACAAATAGCTGTATATATATGTATGTATGTATGATAGCTGTATGTAATATATCACCATATAAACAGTGGTCCAGAAACGCGCAAAATGCTGTACTATGTATAGCTGGCTAATTCACCATCTGAGTAGTAGCTAGATTTACTTGGTTTTATGTAGATTACGTGGTGGTGATTATCTACATCTACAAATATGAAGTGAATGCAAAACGCCCTCTAATAGCGGGCAGCGGAACTTTAACATTAGACACAGTGTATACTCAATAAGTGTAAATGTAAACAAGTACTTCAAGAAATACCAGAAAACAATAGAATATTCAAGTCTTACGGTGTGCCTCCAGCAGCTTCAGTGATTGATCTATTTCATGGTTTATGATATCTTTATTCTCGCCTAAATCTAACATGGTAGCTAAACTTGATTGCAATCTTTTGACTTCATCTCCTAATTCATTAACCTGGTTCTCTAAAATGTTTATTTTGTCATCTCGATCGGTAATTTCTTTTCCCAGGTTAGCTATGGTTTGATCCTAAAATAATAAACCAATTACATATAACTTTAAACTTTCGTGGTTTTTACTAATACAAGGTTTGTAAGAAACAGGATTCCAAAAACTACGATCGCCCAAAGACCGTGCTCTGTTTGAAACACCAGGTTCTACAAAATCAACTGCAGCTGCGGCAGCTCGTATTTAGGAAAAATCAAGTGCACCATCACCTGCCGCATAAAAGAACATATTCGAGCTGTTAAAAACAACAAAACGAATCCTCAGAAGTCGGCCATAGCTGAACACCTCCTTGACTCCTCCGCCAATCACTGGATCGAACTTCATTGTCCCCAGGTACTTTCGACCGAACGCCATTACATACCAAGATTGGTAAGAGAAGCGATTGAAAAATGTCTAACATTGTACCTCGTAATCATAAGCAAGAAACTTTATTGATAACTCGGTAGGCAGAATATCAATTCAAGATATTAATTTATTAAAATTCAACGCTGCAAAATACGTATATTAAAGGAAACATTATTTAAAAAAAAATTACCGATTCCTTCAATTCGGTCAAAAGATTTTGGATTCGTTTTAGATTACAATTATTTTCTTCTTTAATTTTCTCAACTTCATTTTTTATATCTACTACATGTAGAGAATCAGAAGATGATTTCACCTGTAGCTGAAGCTAAAAAAGAAATGTTATTAAAAACAAATTTAATTATGCTATTCATCAATGTAAACCACACATCTCCTTTATTAATACCTCTTTTCTTGTAGTCATCAAGGTATCCTCTATGTTTTTATTATATGTGATTAGATTCTTAGTTGCTTCTTGCAACTCTTGGTTTCTTATTTCTAAATTTTGTAAAAGAGTCAATTTCGATTTTAGTTCAAGCTCAAGATTTTCCTTTTCACTTTTAATTTTATTATGAGCAGTTTTTAGCTCAACAAGTTCTTTTTCTAAAGCTGCTTTTGTGTTCATCTTATTTGTGAGTGTACTATTTTCCTCTTTTATCGCGTTTAGAGAGCATTTTATGTTAAAGTTTTCCGTTTGTAATGTACTTATCTTGTTTTCTAGTGATTCAACACGATCATTTTCAAGAGCCGCTTTTGTGTTAATTTCATTTATGAGTGTATTATTTTTCTCTTTTATCGCGTTTAAAGCGCGCTTCATGTCAAAGTTTTCCGTTTGTAATGAATCTATTTTATTTTGTAGCATTTGTTGTTGTTCTTGCATTGTTTGTATTTGCATAACCAACTTATTGTTTTCATCTCTTTTTACTTTTATATTGCTTTGTAAATTATTTAGTTCACTTCGTTGCCTCAATAATTGACTCTGAATATCATCTTTTTCGAGAAGTAAATTATCATATTCTTTACACAAGTTAACATAATTTTGCTCTAAAGTTCGAACTCTGTCCGAAAGTAAAAGAAAACTATTTTTTTGTGTTTCTAACTTAGCAAACGTGTTTAATTGACTTTGGATTTCATGGGTTTTGAGTAATAAATCATTTTTTAAATTATTATTTTCATCTAACATCATATCGTTTTGCTGCTTCACAATGATCAGCTCTTCTTTTACTTTTTTGTTTTCTTCCATAACTGTTGTAAAATGCTCTTTTTCCTTTTGAAGTACTTGAATCTGATTATTTACTTCGTCAAGTTTATTAGTTTCTTCCTGCAATTTATTTAACAGGCTACTCTTTTCTTCTACAATATTTTCATACAATTTTTGAGAAACCTTTAATTTCTCATTTAAAATTTTTATTTCTTGAGTTTTACTTTCTAATACCTCACTATCTTTTTCTTCTAAATATTTTATGCTTTCACAACTTTTGCTTAATAAATGCTTGATACCTTCGGTGTTAAGTGTGACAAATTTGTCGATTTCATTTAACAAGACGTCGCTCCCATTACTTTGACTGTCTAATATTCTAATTTTCTTTTCATCAGATTCTTTTGCACTAATCTGTAAGTTATTGACAGTTTTCTCACTATGTACTGATAATTTTCCAATATTACTAACAGTATCTAATAATAATTTACTTTCTTTACTGGCCAAAGTTAAAGAATTCAGTGCTTCTTTTTTTTCACTTTCTAATTCTTGAATTTTACTATTAAAAAGGTTACTCATTTCCTGCAACTGGTTAAGAAGATTACTATTTTCCTGTTTTATGTTATCTGCTTCCATCATCACACTTTTCGCCTCCAAACATTTGTTAGCTAATTCATTTATCAAATCTTTCTTCTCACTAAGTAGTTCTGTGTTTTCATTAGTTAATTTTTTTACAGAGTCTTGTAATTCTTCTATTAATGCCTCTAAATTTTCATTACGTTGAATCATCTTTTCACTAATATCTGAAATATTAAAATTTACTTAGATATACATTATAAATGTAAATATTCAATTTATTAGTATTCTCGTAATTTAAGAAGAAAACGTTCGTCACTGTATTGATAATAATAATATCCTGGACATTATTCACACACGGTCATCTGATCCCAAACTAAGCAGAGCTTGTGCTATGTTTTTTTTCGTAAATATATACTTACTTAAATAGATAATTATACCCAGACTCAGTACAAACAGACATGTTCATGCACACAATTGTCTGCCCTGGGTGGGAATCGAACCCACGACTCCACGGAGTGAAAAGCATGTATCTATGGTATATGGTACTGGTAGATAATTTTTTACATAAAATACTACTGTAAATTATTACTTCGCATGAAATACTTTGTACGGTTATTGGTGATTGGTGCTACGGTAGTTGGTTATTTTAAGTACGCGTAACATACTGGTGGTTTCCACTTACCTTTCCAATTATCAATTTCTAGATTATCAATGATAAGTTTTTCATGAAATTCATTACGAAGTTGGTTATTTTCTTCTTCCTTATAGAAAAGAGCGTCCTTGAGGTTTTTTACTTCATCCTTAAACGAATTTATTTGGTCAATTAATTCTGCTGTCTCTTGTTGACTTTCTCTGGGTCCCTGCAAAAAGTACACGATAAAGAAATCGTTCATTATTGAATTAAACGGTGTTAAAATGTGTTTGTGTGTGCGTTCGTGCGTGATGTTTGTTATTCAACTGACATTGTCATTATTTTTCCTTAGAAACTTGTTTATCTCGACTGTTAACGTTTCTATTTGCTGGTCTTGACACATCATCTTACATTCACTTTCTTTTAGTTTACAAATTAAGGCATGCTTTTCCTTTTCCCAAGCAGTGACCGATTCGCTTAGTTTATTTTGCAAAGATATATTTTCGCTTCTTAGTTGTTCCAACATTAAAGATTTTGAATCATTTATTTCATTTTGAGCACGTAATTGTGTTTCTAAATTAGATGTTTCATCAGCTAGGACTATAAATTTCTCTTTAAGATCATCAAGGTCTTCTGAACGTTTTCTATAATATTCTTTTTCAGTAAGCAACATGTTGTAAGAATTTAACTTGTTTTGTAATATTTCAAAATCTTTCTCTAATTCGTCGTATTTTTGACATTTTTTGGTCAAACTATTTTTTTCATATTTCAATTCATCGTAACAGACTAGAAGATCGTCATAGCATGTCTGTAAATTCTTTAAACGACTTAGATTCTGCACTTCTATACTGCAGCTATTGTTAATAAACAAGGTTTCATTTGCAAAATTATCTTCGCCTTCTTCAGATGTTTTATTTTTACTTAAAATTTCTTTCATCTCATCGTTTCCTATTATGTCTGCCACGAGATGTGCTCTTTTACTGTCTATATTTATTTCGAAGTTTTCTTGCGTAGTCACTGCAAATGCAGTCTCCACTCGTGAAATTATTTCAGTATGATAACATGAACAGTTTTTTGAACATGGAGAAATCAGGGCACAGCAGAATTTTTCGAATACTTTCAATTTATAAAAGATCTTTCCTTTTATGTCGACGTTCCGTGTATCTTTTCCCGATGTCTGTATAAATATCAAAAATTATATAACTTGCTTCATAAAAGAAAAAAGAAAATAACTTATATATTTTTATATATACCAAAAGGTCGAGATATTGCTTGTATTTTTCATTTTGACATAAAGTTCCAAAAATTTTTTCTAATTCTGTGTAAATATGAGCATATATGCAATAAGGTTCACAAACGTCATTTTCCATTACCTGGAACAATTTTTTAAACACATCATTTTTTATGGTTCAGATTGTTGGATTTATGGCTAACTTAACAGTGAAAGCCGTCAGTAAGGATAAGATGGGAATGGGAAGAAGATTGGACGGAGAGTAGATGAATAGGAAAAGGAAATATCATTTTTCCTATCCCTTCTCTTTCCTTTGAAGGCAGGGATAGTATTTGCAACTTATTAGCTGGTAGCGGTCAATTAACATCAGGTGACTCGCCTTTTAGCATAAAAAAATTGTAGACAGTCCAGTTTTCCAGATCACAGAAAAGATCATTATGTATTATTATTATGTATTTTCGAGAGTTCATTTATCAACAATATTTGTTGATCGTAATTATAAAATCGTTTTCTTTTTTTTGTTTTTAAGTACTTTTTTCTAATAAAAAACTTCGACAGTTTTTATCGAAAAGTAAGTATGGAGAAATTTATTTATTTAAATCTATATACATCAAGAACATTGAAATAGTAGAATTAGTTTTTATTATATTATTGAGTAACTTACAATAACCCTTTGAAACTGGCAACAATTTTATAATAAAGATCTAAAATTAATTGCACGAAACAAATTTATGTTGCAAAAGTGAGTGGTAGTGTTGGTAGGGGACGCCCCAGGAAAACTTATATCGATCAGATTAGCGGTTTACTAAAAAATGGCGATATAAGGAGCACCCATAACCGACGAGCATGTATGCGTAGATGTATGAATGTAGAAGAAGCAAGAGAGGTGTGCCAGGATAGCGCCAAATGGAAATCCATGATCTCTGCCTACGCCTCTGGGTTACGGGCGTGAGCGCATATTTATTTTATTTTATTTAATTGCACATCTCTATACATTTTTAAATTGCAATGCGCTAATTAGTATCTCTTCAGCATGTTCTTCCATGTGCCTTGAATTGGTTTGAATTCCCATCAAAAGTATTAAAAAAGTCGACTTTCGAATTATTATTGAATTGGTAATTAGGCATAATTAACAAGAAAAAATATCTTAATAAGTAAGAAATAAATATTAACAATATACTAATCCGCAAGCAACAAAAATAAATTTATTTTGACATGGTTCCATAACTTATCGAAGTAAATCGAAAACTAGAGTTCTGAGGTAAGGCTGAACAACGAAGCTCTGACCGCACGTTGGTACGTTGTGTTTCCGTCGCAAGTGTGAGGCGGAGACGGAGCGGAAGCTTCATTTTACTTTTGCCATCTCAGTTCAAAAAGGTATGTCCATTTTGATCGCGGGCGGATCTTACTAATCAACTTACTCCTAAAGTAAAACTTACAGCAATTGTATTTCGCATCGCGTTCAATTTGGCATCTTTTCTTATTATAGTATCTTTCATTTCTTCAATCCTTGGATCGTGTACAACTGAAAATAATAATTATGAGAAATTAGTGTTTAAAAGCCATAATACATTGACATCATGAATATAATATATTATTACCAGTGCTTGCATCACACGGACAAGAAAGAGCTCCAGTCTGGTTATTTTGTGTTTGTGTTTCTTTGCTGGGATATGGGGTTTTGTCAATAGATCTCTAAAACCATATAAATCGCATGTAAATAGCCTACTAAATATTTAAGAAAACTTTAGATAAATCAATTTGAAATTATAACACAAACCTCAGTTGCGAATGTTGAACTAGTCTGTAAACAAACATAGTTTAAGAACAAAAACACTATGGTACAGATTGAGTTATGTACAACATAAATATATTAGTTAACATATTTTTAAAAATGTGATTCTATTGGATGTGGTGAGGTAACTCATACTGAGATAGGTCCATTTGTCGCAAAAGAGACAAAGTTTATTATAGGGGTTTATGAATGTTTATATTGGAAGCCCAGCTTTTGGTAATTGATAATTTTTCAGCACCTTTAAAGATCATCCCTAAAGTCATTTTTTTTGTACAACATCTATCGTCTAAAGTAAAAAAAGATTTGATCAATCAGTGGGTATGTAGAAAGGATTTAATAAGGAAGTTACTCAAAATATTCGCTCTTGATTTTAGAAAGTCGTGAGAATCAGCAAGTGCTCAATATATTAAGCTAACTAAGAATATCAGTTAAAATACCTCAAAATCTTGGAATCGCATTATCTGAAAATTGAAAAGTTATACAATTAAATGCGTTTACTTTTAGTTGTTGATTCTTATTGAACAAATATTTTCAGAAAGCGGACACCGAAAAGCAATTGTTCTTAGAATAAAAGAGATGGATGCATATTCCAATACTGAACAAATACGCAAAATACTTAATCAATACGGTCTCGAGTGAAAAAGTCTTATGTTCAACCTCGAAAATAATGTCTGATTTTTTAAATTAGAGGTAGATAATAAAAATAAAAACTGGTTGCCTTTTGAGACAGTTATGCACAACCGATATTAGTGCTTCATATTTACTAGGGTTAAATTTACTTCAACGGAATTTGGATGAAATTTTAAAATTATGCAAATAGAAAGCCTATTATAGCGTACATCGCCAGGAGTTAAGCAACTTCGTGCATAACCACACGTAGGTATGTGTGACGAATTCCTTATTAAAAACACATAAAATCTAGCTTATATCCCAAATACTACATCTCTTTAACAATTCTTAAGATTAATAAGAAAATTACCTCATCTCCTCTTGATTTTCCCGTCTAAAAATAAAAAATTTAATTAAAAAGGTATACGAATTATCATCATATCATGCAAGCAAATACATAAAATGTAACATACCTCGAAAGTTTCCGAATCAATACCCTTAAAATAAAAATATAAATAAATTTGTGTCTTTGTTTAAAATCATAAAACATACCATATTCGTCATAAGATACCTCCGTAAATCCTGAGAGATCCAGATCCAAACACTGAAAAAACACAGACACTACTAAGGTAAGCACATTACATGCATTAGTAAATATCAAAATCGGCAATGAATTTAAAAAATGAAAACGTATTGCAACATTTATTTTATTAATATCGTGATTTTTGTAACACAAAACTTAAGATGGATTCTAAAAAGAATGTTTATTTATGTATAATTTGATTATATATTATTTTGAATTTCTTTCATAGACATAGTTATACATAGTAACCGACAGATACACAATAAAAAACAACGCATAGTATGTAAACCAAAAAGGCTTTACAAAACATCAGTTAAAACATCATCAATAGTTTAGCCAAAAGACCATTTTTTATTTTGCGTAATTTTTAGCAGCCTATATGTCAAGTCAAAAGATCATAGAAAAAATTAGCCGTTCCGTCTATGTGTATGTCGTATGTAATGGCAGCGTTGCGCATTGGAAACTTTATTATTTGCACTTGTAAATTAGAGTTATTATGTATTGTGTCATTTTTAATTATTAAATCTTTATAACAAACCTAAAATCAGAAGTGGGATAAAGAACTAAACCTTTAGTCAAATCGAAACTTTTGTACTGTAATTGTTAAATCTTTGTGATGAACAATATGCACCAAACTAAATCACGGCATCGGTTGCCGGCTCCCATCGCCGGTCAAGGTCACGTGTGTCGCAATATTATGATTAAAAGCACGTCTGTCCAAGCACGTGAGGTAACAATCAACTATAGATCAGTATAGGTAACGGAATAGGTCAGTGAACTCATTATAGCAATGGTGCTTAGGTTCGTAACGATTCATATATTATTCATTTTATTACATTGTTTTCTATGTATTTATTCACTTATATGATTATTTTTTGTATTTTATGGCATTTCAGAAGTTGCATTTTCGTTTGTTATGTATCCGTCATTAACACTGTATAATAATTGTTAATTAATATAGGATCAACAACGGTTGTGTAACGGTGCTTTACTGGGAATTAAAAAAAAATGTTCTTACCATCTCATCTAGTTGTTTATTTGCAGCTTTTATGGATGCATGCTGAAACATATGATTTTATTAAGTAATTTTGCTATAGTAACAAGCGTTAAAGTCTTAAGTGAAGCAGATTTTGGGGGTAGTAGGGTTTCTGACTTTGGCAAGATTCCTCCTATTCAAAGAAAACGCACTGTTCCTGCAAAAATTAAAAATAATCGTCACCACGTCACTTCCACTTCAGCGTCACTTCCACTTCAGCGTCACTTCCATGAGCGTAAGAATCGTGACAATAATTTGAATCATTTTACACTGTCGAATGGTCGCGATAATATCATCGTGTCGATGTACTACTGAGGGGAATGAGTGTATAAAAATTGTCGCAATAACAATAATATCGCCACCATTCCTACGTCCTAACCTAAAACGCAAGGAGCTACCTTCAGTCGTTCCTTGCGTTCCTTCAAGTTCATGCCCCCATTTTAAACTGGCCCTGAAACAAATAATACAAATTAGATTTACTTACGGCATTGGCTATTTCGCACTTTTGATCGCTTGTAAGTTCAAGCTGATCATATGCTGCTAACAACTGTTCGAATTCTTCGATTTTGCGTCTTAAACGATTAATTTCCGTATTTTTGGTTACCATAAGTGTATTCACTATGACGTCAGTAGGTATATACTTTGGTCTGCACGTGTCATTGTTACGTTTTATTATTTCCACCAAATGATCACTTTTGTCAGAACAAAAATGTGACCAGGCTCTTGCGTCAGTGCATGACGAATATGCTTTCAGCTTGCCTTCATTTCTAGCAGGCAAGTCGAGAAGATCATACTCGTTAAAGACTCGTTCTCTTTTCGATATAAATGACATGATTTAACATAAACACAAAGAGTCAGATAAATTTAAGTATGCAACATCGTGACATATTTAATTCGAATATTTTACATTATTAAATTTAAAATCCATGAATAACATCGTATTATCAATAATTATAAACAATATCCAAAACAATAAATATTTCGAACTGTCAAACAGTAACGCCTGAGAGATGTCTTTAAATCGAATGACATTTTTTAAAAACATTTAGTGTCCATGTAGATGTAACTAACCAAGTATAATTATTTTTTCGAAAGTAAAAAATCATAATTAAATATTTAAAATATATAAGGACGCTCACACTCTGCCCTCTTTTTTTCTTGCCTTTCTAATTGTCTTTATTTATTGGCTTCCCTTCGGGCTCTCGTACATCATTGCTAGACAACGACCTGTGTAACTTTTTGATCAAAGGGACATTTTTGTAATATGAATCTTTCTATCATTGTTTGTTTAATATAGGTGACATTAAGTAATGGTTCACGACCGTTAAAATCAATACATATAAAAATAATTAAATACCCAGCTACTCAGCTTTTCTTCTAGTAAATAAAATTTTGGAAGAATAATTCAGAACGCAGTTCCAAACGTCGCTATACATTCACATAGACAATTAGTTTTCATATATCAAAATTGTTTGTCATGAAGTTCGAGTGGATAAAATATCTGTAAAAATAAATTCGACCAGTTTAATTTTTCAATGAATTATAAATACCAAAGAAAAACTATCTTACTGTCTCGCAACGAAGGCAAATTGAAATCTTATGACTCTTGTTTCGACTTAAGAGCTTGGAGTCATGATATGAGTGCGCGTGATCGTTACCTGAGGGAATGGATGAAGTGCAACATGCCGCCCTGCCTATTGCCTCTATCGACCTTGAACAATTTATTGAAATCAATGTCGTGCAGGAATATAGGTCAAGTAAGTAAAAAAACTTTTACTTTTATCAACCCCCTTCCACTTCCCATCCCTTCATCTTCATTCTTCTTACCTACCTACCGGGGTGGAGAGTTCTTTGCCCAATTTAACAGCTGGTGAAACATCTGGTTATATCGGATGTCGATCATTATAAATGCTCACCTAAAACCAAGTGAACAGATTTCTCGTTTGCCTGCTTTAAGAAAAATTGTTTATTACGAACTTTTGTACAAAAAACACTTATTAAGGTTTTTTCTCTGGATACGGGACCATACTCAACTTGCCGGAAAACGTATAGGGATGTGACGCTATCCCTACCTATTTCATCTGCAACAAGTTGTATTATCAATTTTATTTTGATTTCTTTTAATATCTAAATATATTTCTACATGATTATTATTTTTTCGAAAATAGGTGCCTCCACATTGTCATCCTGATTGCAAATCTAAAAGAATTTTAGAAACTATATGTACGTCGTGTCAAGCTATGAAGGAGTGTCTAAAAACTAGTGATAAAATGGATCATTTCTTTGAAGAAGTATGTGTTGTATAAATTATTGCCCTCCTCATAATACGCCCATACTAAGCTAACCTTTTGCTCCTTAACTTTTCCACTATCGGGGCTACCTCTAATATACTCGTTTCGTACATTATCCTTTCGTGTTACTCCAGCCTAGCACCTTCCTTAATATAAATATTTTTTTTGCCAAAAACAAAGTACAACCTTAAGTTTTTGCTCTAATGTGTTTTAGCTAATAACTAAACGTATTTTTGTAAATAATCACACTCGAACTTTGATTACATTTTATCTTTTATAGGAGGAACTAGAAACAGGGCATTGGCCATGTGATAAATGTTTAAGTGCATTGAAGAGTATAAGAACTTTTTGGAAAGTTATAATATATAAGATTTTTAAAATTAATGATGTCCCTAAAACAGAAGTGATTACGAGAGAACATCAAAGTTCAACCGACTACGTGAATGGCGTGGCTAAAGCTTGGCAAAGAGATATACTGGAGCAGGCTGCTTATGTCAAAAGTTTAATACCTTCAATAACCAGTAATAGCTTTACATGGAAAAACAGTAAGGTTGAGAGAAACGATATAGATTTATTATATTCGGAAAATGATTTGCAGCATTCGGTAGTTGAATTACGCGATATTGATTTGAAATGTAACAAGAGCAGAGTCATCTGTAAATCCCAGACACTCAAAGAGAAAACTACAGAATTTGCGGCCACGAGTACTGTGAAATTGTTGGATACTGGATGCGATCCTCTAAATGTTGATGACAACGTTAAATTTAGCAATTTTTTAACAACATTGCAAGGGAAACTAGAAATACAATCAAATGAAGTAGAAGAATTAAAAAGAGAAAATATTTCACTTAAAACTAAACTACTTGAAGTGCGTAATCTACAATCACGTTTTTCGTTCCAACGTCCAGCTATATTTAATTCTGTTTGTGATAGCAATTATGATTTGAAAACTCTAGAAACAAGCTCCGATGAGAATTTTTCAACAGCCTTACCTAAAGACAACAATAATTCAGAAGTAATGATAACTGTCAAAAATTATCGAACAGAGGTAAAGATTTAAAAAAAAACTTATTACTTATTTTTTAATAAGCTATTAATTATAATATTCTTATAGGATTTCAAGCATGTATGTACGCTACAAGTTGTTCATAAAACGAATAAGTCAACTGAAAATTTTGCAGTAGAAGAGTTACGGTGCTGCAGCAAACAAGATCCAATCGATTTACTAACTAAAGGTAATTAAGTAAATTATGGTTAATAAAGCAATATCAATACTGAACAAAAATTTTAACACACTCATTAATATTTTAGTGCAGAAAACGTTTGGACAAATAGTAAGGAAAGAGATAACTATAGCTAATAAAGACCATAATTGTGAGGATCGACAAGACATAAATGTTACTTTTAGAAAACAAATTCTTTGATACGCATTACTGTTTTGTAATACATCGCCCAAAATCTTGTACAAATTGTGTGAGTTATTTCAATGTTTGGTAATTTTAAATTGCCATATTTTATATGTATAATTACGTTTTTATTAATTTTTAATTACATGTAGGTGAAGTATTTGTGACGTTAAAGGCGAAAATATATGTACGTCTATGTTAGACGTGATATAAAATAAAAGAAAAAAAAGAAATGTCAATATGTGTATTCCTTGTAAATTAATCATTATAATTACTTAAATTACTGTTTCATTTTTAAACTGCGACATGATATTTAGTAAACGATCATAAATTAGTTTTTTGGCATCATTTGCAAAAACAAAATCTAAGTGATTGAACTTTTCCAATGGTACACGATACTTCCCGACGGCGGCTGGCAGTTCCAGCATTAGTGTATTCACATCAGCCGGCGTTGACAACCAATCATTATCAGCATAATGTAAGAAAACCGGTGTTGTTATGGCGCTCAAGTTATAAGACGGAGGGCTTCCACTTCCGTAAATACGTCTGTTCTTTAACCGGCCATAGTTGAAATGAACAAATTTGTTGGATTTGTAAAGCTGGCCGAAATGTATTATTTGCTTTGTCGATGCGCCGGCGGGAGTGTGTCCAAGCACTACCGGTAACATTGTCTGGAAATAATACTTTGATTCATACTTTTTCATTTTCATACATTTTTCATAATTAATTGAAATAAAAAGTGTATAAATTAATTTCATCATTCCTATTCCATTATAGGAAGTACAAACATTACTGCGTGCTATTCTTTAGTAATAAGGCTTGCAGTCGAAAGATGATTCGGATATTGTTTCATAATCTGTACTGGTAAGAACTATAACAAGTGTAGCTAACTACTAATACTCAGCGTTAGTATCTCTATTCATTCATGATAACTTGATTACCAAATTAAGTAAACATTAAACTATATAGTTAACATCAAAGTGAAAGTAAGATCCAAAACTGACTTAAATAAATAAAATAAACGATGGCACTGAGCTTGTGACTAAATGTGACAGCGGTGAATCCATTGTATACGTAGGTAACCTAACAATATTAATATCATTCTTACAATCCCGACCGTCAGGTTATTACTCATTTTGATTATTTGTCGTCTCCCAGGTGATTTTAATCTTCCACGGTAGCAATAAAAATGTCGCATAATGTTTCATATGAATAATCTAAATTTTAAATCGATAAAAGTTACTTATGTGCGAGAATGTTCTGTTGTTTCGGAGTTTTCCTATTGCAAATATAAAAAATATGGCTAACTAACTAATGTATTAAATATATTTATAATTGTTTTCCACTCACATCATTTAGTTGTTCGTTATTGAATCCGCATATAAGAAATAACACATTTTTACATAAAACTTGTGTCACAGCCTCTTCTAAGCACAATTTTTCTCCGGCCAGTTCATTTATTTTACCATTGGGCAAAAATTCATTGGCACCCAATATTTTCATAATGAGCTAAAAAAAAAGTTTTAAATACATTAAGAAATATATTCTACTCGTTTATCTACCAACGTATGTAATTAAATCATTCGACTTCATTTTCACCGACTCAAGCTGTCTTCTTCGGTTCTTTTTTTAACTTTGGCACCACCTCCTTGAGCAAGAGAATCACGGCGATATTATCATCGTTGCCACGTGTTTCCTTACGCTCTGATACGACGTATAGTAGCGCCACAACACGGCGATATTATCGCAGTGTAATAGCGCGGACTTTTTGCGATTCTGTTGCTCGTGGAGATGGCACCAACTTATGCGAAATTTAAAAAAATCTTGACGTATAACGTGTCATATTTTTTTACATCCATGAATATTGAACTTAAAGACTTTTAGAAGCTTTTGGGAGGATTTACTTACTTCAAGGGAATTTGTAAAGGGTGCAAGAGCCTTTATAAGTGGACTTCTTATATGACTTATGAAAGCGATCGGTGCTAGAGCATGCATGGCCGATATTTTGTTGTTGTACTCTGGTCTTGTGGAGGCCATCACCCAGAAAGCAGTTGTTCCTTGAGAGAAACCAATATATTGGACTTTAGGGACACCTGTTTCCTTAAGGACGTAATCAATCATAGCAGGCAGATCGTAATATCCAATCTCATGCCAACTGAACTGCCAAAAGGAAGATTGAGTCGGTTTAATAGAGACATGATTACGGGAGTACGTGTTGCCTCTGGCGTTCCCCATCCATACATCATATCCAGCATCAGCTAGAATATATGCTGTAAAGTTAAAAAATACTTTATTATATTTCATAATGTTTTTAAATATAGGGATATATTTTTTTAATAAAAGGAGTTGGTAAACGTGGTAGCGGTTCACCCGATATTAAGTGACCGCTACCCGTAGGCATCTGCTACAAGCTAATGAGTTACAGGAGATACGTTGCCTACCTCTATTGGACAGATTCCATTCTCATCCTTGTCAGATCCTCTTCCCCTCTCCATCCTTTCCTCATTCTAAAGGGATGGGAAAGGGAAGAGGAGTAGAATTACGAAGATTACTTCTTCACGCCTGTCTTCTGTGCGGTCGTTCGTGTTCACCAAGCAACGCAATCAAGAACAGCAACAACATGGTGTTCCACTAATGCGTGAAATACCATGTTGTTGCTGTTTCTACCACTGTCAACAAGTACTATTTTTTTCACGTCTATGGCTTGCTGTTAGACGCGAAAATCAAAAGAATGCAAACATGGTTTTTACCAATTGAGGGAGTGATTCATGCCGAAGGTTTAAATGTATAATTGATAACATTTTACATAAATTGGCCAAAACGTCATCAGTTTAAAGA
>JWHW01057472.1:121843-133873 GCA_000931545.1 Papilio glaucus
AGAGGAGTAGAATTACGAAGATTACTTCTTCTTCACGCCTGTCTTCTCTGCGGTCGTTCGTGTTCACCAAGCAACACAAGCAAGAACAGCAACAATATGATGTTCCACTAATGCGCGGAACACCATGTTGTTGCTGGTTCTACCACTGTCAACAAGTACTGTTTTTTTCACGTCTATGGCTTGCTGTTAAACGCGAAAAGCAAAACAATGCAAACATGGTTTTCACCAATTGATGTAGTGATTCATGCCGAAGGTTTAAATGTATAATTCATAACATTTTACATAAATTAACCAAAACGTCATCAGTTTAAAGAAGACATTGGACATTGAGGTGGACACTATACGACACAGGTTGTAGTTTGCATTTCTGCCTGTGTGAAGTTCAGTGGATCGCTAGTTAAACATAATAAGTCCTATAGTTTGGTAATATTTAATTAGAATTTGTCATATGATTCGTCTTACCAAGGCCCTTCCCAGGCCTCATGAGTACCCACTCCGCAGAGGAGGAAAGTAAGCCATGTTGGAGAAATATTACTGGCCTACTGCGATCGTCGGTTTTGTTCACTCCATGCGGTACTCTGTGCATTTCCAAAACATATTTGTCTTCTGTGTATACTCGATGTATCTCGCATGGATAGCCATATTTACGGATAAGTGTGAACTGAAAGCAAATAATAACAATAATAAGTAAAAGTAAACAATAATAAACTTAACGTCAGGATCACAATTCGTTTGAAAGAGAATACACGATTAATATTTAAGAATTGAACGAGATGCTGTCATTTAAGTTTTAGAATGCGGAGTAGACATTATATGTGATGAATTAAATGAAGTACTAAGTAAGGTTTAGGTAAGGTTAGGTTTGTATGGTCTTTTGCCGGTAGGAGTTTTCTTAGCTATCTGGTAACTACCGAAAATCTCTTTCTAGTTGTTACTCTCTGTGTAATTTCGTATATAAAGTATTCTGGACGGACTAAGAAATCTTCAGTCTTTTCGTAGTTCGTGAGTCATTCTACACACCGCGCCCAAAATTTAACTATTATAGCCTCATTATAGGAATAATGCTAAGACTGTAGGCTTTTAATAGTACTAATATCAGTTTGGAATATACAGTGTTCGGAACTGTTGGTATATCAGAAAACCAAACATTCCTTAACTGAAAATATAAGTCTTCCGTTCTTTTCACACTTCTGAACGTTGTCCTCTTCGGACAATGATCATCGTTTAAGTATCTCCAGTCCATGTCAGTATTTTTGATATGACACTTCCCTGGTCGTACAGGCATACTGCCGATGTGAGTGAGTGAGTGTAACAAGCTTATTACTACTAAAAAATTTAATAAAAATAACTTACTGTATCCAAAATAGAATCATCTATAACACTTTGATCTGTTCTACTGTCTTCCGGTACGAAATTGGTTCCATCAACACGAACCAACAGAAAGAACAACATTAATTGGTACAGAAGATATTTGATTAACGCCATTTTTAAAATGATTTTTAGAAAATGAGCTATATGTTATACGAATTAAACATGACTGATAGTTCTTAAACGATGGATTATTGTTTCTGATAAAACATTTCAAGAGTGTAATATAATAGACATTTTATCTCTGTAAGTACTGTATAATATTAAAAATGAAGTTATCTTTACTGGCCTGGAATTGGTCTCTATAGTGTAGATATAGGTAAGTATGCAACACATTGTTTTTGTTATAAATATTTTAATGATTTTCCTTCCTTCATGATCAAGTATTTATAACAGTTTATATTTTAACAAAAGTCATGTTTGTGCAGATAATTTACAATTATAATCTGTTTTTTCTTTGTATTTTGTTTCGGATTCCTTCACAAACTAGTTCTATGCTTACGATAGCCTTGTTTGTTTCTAATGGATAAATCGGAAACCATTGAACTGATTATATACATTTCACCGTTAGAAAACTACGCAATGTAAAAAATCAGCTAGTGTATAATGAAACCACTGAGAATTTAAAAGTTATTAATGACTTTAACTAACCCTTTTAAAATACATAGACTTTATATTTATAAGCATAATCGTCATTGCTCTAAACAGTCTTAGTTATATATATTAAAACAAAACAATTCATGCTATTCATCAAGTATTACAACATAGTTAATGCTTGATAATGTAAATCGCGCTATTTCTCAATTACTAATCACGGATAGACGCAGCAAAATATAAACTTAGTAGCATGTACAGATCTCTGATAAAGGTGGTAAGACATATCTGATATAAATATAGCCAAAGCTATTATATGTAAAACATATATAAACCAAAATAAATCTACATGTGTGCATTTTGTTCATTAATATGGTAGGTAAAGTGAAGACTATCAAATGCGTGGTAAATAAACGTTGTGTTACCGTGAGTTCACACTGCCGAAAACATTCACAGAAAACATTTTCTTATCTCTCTCTTTCTTTAGTAAAGTGGACTTTTGTAAGATCGTGTTTTTTCGCACTTGAAATATAGTATTTGAATAACGTGGTAGGTAGATAGTTATAGCGACATTTAACAAAAAGATGAGATATCAGTAAGGTATCCTTGACAAACCTATAAAACAAGTTTATGTGGAGGTGAAATCGAACTAGAGTTCCATCAAACGTCCGTTTCATACCGTGGTAATGACGAGGTAAATAATTTGTGAACATATTCAGCGTTTTCCTTGTACCCGGGATCCTGTCTTTTACGGAAAATAATATATTTGTATTACTAACGGATTAAGGCGAAGCTATGTTTACATATTACTCAAAATAAACATAAAATAATTCACATTTTTAAAGTCAAACCCGTTTAGCTTATCATCAAACCCAATGAGGGGTAGGATACTTATCCATACCTGTAACGATAATAATCAAGTTATACGTTTACAAATGTTGCTGATGGGAGTACAACATTTTTTATAGAGATGAGGGGGCAGTAGATAATGGAAACGGAAGGACGAAGTGATGGGCAGGGGATAGGTATAACCCTTATTTCCATTATTTCATCAAGCATATTTTTTTTATTATAGGCAAAAAAATTATGTTTAAGATAGGCAACGCATCTGCGACTCATGTAGTGAGCGGTCACATAACGTCAGGTGACCCGCTTGCTCTTTTACCACCATAAAATATTGAATAAACAAATAACTTCACCTTAAGCAAGTATCAAAATGTACATTTGGTATTTGCTTTACTCATTGCATACACTCAAGTAGTATTTATAATAAATAGTAGGTTTATAAAATGTATTTTAAAACAATATTCAGCTTGGCATTAGGCATTTCTTTATCTGCAGTCTATACATTGGATTTATGTGAAAATCACAAGAGTTGTGACAAATGCATCATGGATCCAAATAATTGTGTTTGGTGTGCCAAGGTAAAGAAATTTAATTTATTTCTTATTGTTTATCTTATTGGATTTCTCATACAATTGTCTGCTGAGGAGCTATTTAGATGCTGTTTGTATTAACGAATGGTAAATTGTTATATAACTAATTTCATGGATTTCATCGGATTTATTTTTGACGGTCTGTTGGCGTAGTTAGTAAGATACCTGCTTTTTACGCCACAGGTCGTGGGTTCGATTCCTAATCGTCGGTGTCTGACGCGATCCTAAAATAAACGCGATAAAATCCGTAAAATAAACGCGATAACATCCGTAAAATTAATTAAAGCTTAATATTAATACCTACTCCAAAAACAAGCCTCATTCTAGGGAATTATAACATCGAAATTGCTTCCAGGACGATTGGAAAGATTTTAGATGCAAATCCGTTTACCCTGAGGATTGGTGTTCAAGCAATAGAATCAGTCCATCAAACTTGAAAAATATAACTGAAAACGTTGAATTCAGTTCAGATCTGGAAAGAACAGTGCAAATAAGACCGCAGCGGTACAACATTGATCTGAGAATCGGACAACAAATCAATTTCGACTTCTCTTATGAAGCGGCCAACAATTATCCCGTAGACATATACTTTTTAATTGATGTTTCTAATTCAATGCAGGAAATAAAAGACAAAGTGGCAGATCAAAGTAAACGTATATATTCGACGATAAGTAATCTAACAAACAATGTGTATTTAGGTCTAGGGACATATGTCGATAAGAATGTGTTACCTTTTACTTTGTAAGTAACTTTTTTGTTACCTTGAAATTAACTTGAAATTATAACAAATTAAGTTCACATGATGATAAGATCACCAGAAGGAATGCATATATATATATCGACAAAGTATGAAAAGTACTTCACGCGGGTATTTGGTCAGGTTATGATGCTTTCGCTGTCCATTCCCACCCAGGACAGACATAGTGTACATGGACATGACTGTTTGTCCTAAGTCTGGGTGTAATTATCTATTTAAGCATGTATTTACTAAAGAAAGGTAGTATATCAGTTATCTGTTAGCACAAGCTCTGCTTAGTTTGGGATCAGACGGCCGTGTGTGAATAATTTCCCAGGATATTATTATTAGTAATACTAATTGCGGAAATACCATAGGTATTTGTTACGATAATTAATGAAATTATGTTACCGACCGATTGTGGATTTCGTAAGCTTATAATCGGACCCTAGTCCTATATACCTAGTATATTATAAACTGTCAGCAAATTGGGAACCGAACGAAGCATTCACAATTTTACGTATTATGTGAAACGCAACTGTAGTATATAGGAAAAATATTGTTTGTAAGTAGATTAATATTATATAAATATGTAGTAGGTAGTTCATGTTTAGCTAAGGAAATACAACTTTATACTATACTAGTGACCCGCCCCGGCTTCGCCTGGGTACCACTAAACATGTTGATCCGATCGCTACCAAACACCGCTGACACCGACTCAAAAAGAAATATGATTAAGATTTGATTCTTATGTTTAATTGCGTAAAGTTATTTTACACTTTTGAGTGCATTTCTTGTTTTTGAATATAGTTTTTTTTGAAGTCGGTTTTGTTTTTGTTTAAAAGTTTTTCCTTTTATAAACATATTTTTAAGATATAATTTTTATATATAACTATGATGTCCAACCGAACGAAACTTACATATAATTATCTCCCATTCTAACTGAAACTTTAACATAATATTGCAAGGAAAATAGTAGTTCACAATTTAATGTGTATGATTAGTGAATGAATGCTTCATTCACAATTTGGTGACAGTTTATAATACGCCTAGTTCGATTATAAATTGACGAAGCTTACAATCTATCGGTGACAATTAGAACAAATGATATACACTACACTAACACGTTAAGTTTTTGCAAGATCTATGTTAATATATGATTTAACGACGGTGCTATGTAAGAATCACAATCTAGCTTTTTCCTACTTATTAATATAAAGTGGCTAATAATACTAAACTGAAAAATCATAAGCACAATTTGGCTAGGAACAAAGTAGTATGCTTGGTCATTGTATTATAGGTTATTTCCTGTTAATATGTTATGATCTAGAACCTAAAAATGGTACTCAACATACACTTACGAAAACAGATCAAGTTACTTAATGCAACACGCTAACTTCAATATTTTAAGATTTTTTCTAGATCTAGACAGGAAACATTGATCACTCGTGATTTGTACGCGTAACATACTTTACCAAAAACGATTGATATATTGTTATCATTTAAAATTGCAGAGTAATTGATAGTAATAATACCTATTCATTCAAACACCACGTGAGGTTGACAGAAAGCTATGAGAGTTTCAAAACGGTGCTGTCAAAAACACCAATGGGAGTAAATTATGACGTGCCTGAGGGTGGGTTGGATGCGCTCGCACAAGTGATGGCGTGCAATAAAGAAATCGGATGGAGGAATCGATCCAGAAAAATTGTGGTTTTGTTAACAGATGCTCCATATCACGCGGCAGGAGATGGAAAACCGGGAGGCATTATAAAGCCATACGACGGCAAATGCTATACCAAAAACGGTATTTATTTAAACGAAGGTATTATGGATTATCCATCTGTTGGTATTATAAACAAATTAGCAAGAGATGAACAGATAATAGTAGTATTTGCGGTAAAAGTAGAGGTTCAAAAGTATTATACTAAACTATCCCACGCCGTGCGTCATTCCTTTTGCACTACCTACGATAGCAAAGACATGGATGAAATCTTAAAGAATATATATGAGGTATATAAGCTTTTATTAAATATAACTTAATATTAAGAGCCACGTTATCAAAAGTTGCTGTATTGATCACCGACCTTCAAAAGAATACGGCACTATAAG
This sequence comes from Papilio glaucus, assembly GCA_000931545.1. Lineage (NCBI taxonomy): Eukaryota > Metazoa > Arthropoda > Insecta > Lepidoptera > Papilionidae > Papilio > Papilio glaucus. The sequence continues at coordinate 128,090 of JWHW01057472.1, forward strand.
AAGAAAAATATATTAAAAGCGTTCGCAGATATATAACATGTAGGGTCATATAATTGAAGGCTGTTTGTAAATAACGAATTGGAGACATTATATATTTATCTTATTTGCTCCCAATTGAAGGTTTCAAATGATCAATTATTTATTTTCGTATCTCCGCAGGAAATAACACAAAAAATACAATTGGATGTTAAATCAGAATACCTTAAAAAAATGGACATTACCTTTCTACCAGACTGTTTTACATCGGAGGGAAGTAAATGTAACGTAAAGAAAGGTGAACAAATTAATTTCACAGGAACAATAAAACTGCTAGATCACATACCAGCAGATCATTTTCCAGTCGATGTTTTAATTGGAGGCATTAAAGAAAAGTTGACGCTTAATATAAGTGTGATAAACAAGTGCAATTGCCGAACTGTTGAGAACTCTACAAACTGCAGTTCGTTTGGTAATCGAAGATGTGGAATATGTGAATGTCATCCTGGCAGGTCGGTACATATTGTTTCGTCACTTGAATCGATTTAATTAATATCAGTATCAAACGAATTTCAGAGGTATCGATACCATGATAATATGTATAATAATACTTAAATTTAATCCTGTAAGCTTTGATTGTATTCATTCACATTCAAGGTAACGAAAGGACCACGTAACTGTCAGTTACTTTCTAACAATCAAATTACTTCGAGCGTCCCTATTGTGCCAATCACATTATTTTTATAATTGCTGTGATATTTCAATAAAGAAAAAGTAAAAAAGTAGTTTTGCTGGATAACAGTGGTAGAGCCCGCAACAACAACATCTGTTGCACGAATGGGGCGGGATTCGTATTTTTCCCCGGTGCGTCATAGTTAATATGGTGGTGTGAATGGTGATAATTATATAGTCACTGGAGTTTTTTGATTTTATAAATTACTTTTGTTATAACTTTTTTTTTAAATCCTCAGAATTAATTGAATTATTGCTTTGGTAGTTGGGTGTAGATACTATTGAGAAAATAGCGCTGAAACAAATTTATTCTGCAAAAGTTTGTTTAATTCATCAGATATGGTAACGAATGCGAATGCACAGCAACAAGCACCGGGCTCCGCTCCGACAACGCGTCCTGCATCGCTCCGGGAGAAACACAAATCTGCAGCGGCCAAGGGTTTTGTCATTGCGGTAGCTGTAATTGCAGAGATCGGTAAAGAAAAATCATATTGATTATCAAAACTAATTTAACAATAAAATGAAAAATACAAAAATAATTCTTCATTGGTTATTCCTGAGTTAAACGCGTTCAAACAAACTCTTCAGCTATGCTATATTAATATAGATAATAGAAAAATGAATGCTTCGTAACTCTTAGGTTTAACGGGCGGTACTGCCAGTGCAATCAGAACAGCTGCAAGTTGGACGCGAGCGGCGCCGCCTGCAGTGGACATGGAAACTGCGAGTGCGGAATGTGCACCTGCACCTCCAAAGACTGGCAAGGCGACGACTGCGAGTGTTACAAACCGCTCACACCGTGCATCGTAGACGACAAAGTAAGTCTAACATGAGTCCATCACACTTCCCCTACTACTAGTACGTGGAGTGGATACCCGGCGGCGAACATGTCATATTTGTGTCTTTTGTTTATTCCTTCTTCGTCTTTTCCTTATTAGACGCAACCTCTTGGATGTGTAAAGCATGTAGCATGTCACATCTGGTGATCCGCTTGCTTGGTTCTTCTACTATAAAAAATATTAACTGTACAGGGCAAGGCTGAATTGTGTTCTATTAAATTATTATTTCCAGGTATGCAACAATCGCGGGAAATGCGTATGCGGCACTTGTACGTGCCAGCCGATCGAGGAATGGGACGCGAGATGGTACCAGGACCAGCACTGCAGCGTATTGTCGTGCGCCGACTGCCACAACCGTCAATGCGACATACTCAAGAGCTGCGCGAGATGCCATAACTCCGGTGGCAAGATCTGCTCACAATGCCATAACAAAATCAGGATCAACGTTACTCAAACATTAAACGATTCTAATCTCAACGATGCCCACTGGAATATCTGCTACTTTGATACCAAAAGCCTCTGTTACTCCCGTTTCATGTACCGATACGACAACAGTGATTACAGCATTGAAATGGTGGTGCAGACCACCAACGATTGTGCTCAAAGCTATTACAGTAAGTACACTTACGTATTACAGATTTTTGTATGTTATTATCAATAATCGGCTTTACTTATTGACAGTTTCTCCAATACCCACAATACGTATTGCTGTCATCTTCACGTCAGTCCTTGGAAGTAACTTACTTGCGACGCTTACTTCTTCTCCCAAAATTTTATCCTCTGTATAAATCGATAAATAAGACCGGCCCATTGCCATTCGTTGAAGAAAATTAATATTGACCTGGTATTAAGTTATAATCCATTTCTAGTTGTTTGAAAGGGAAGAGAAGAGAGAATACACAATAATATTAATACTTATATAAATATAGATGGCGATATGCCACCAAATTATATTATTTATAATGTCAAATAATATTTTTACTATATTGCCATCTATCGGCGCATGTAATATTTATTGGTGTATTTTTGGCGAGCTTATTTCAGTTTTTAATACGAGATGGAGTGATTTTTATTTTTTTAATTTCAGTGTTTGGCGGCATATTTTTATTCACACTTATCGTGATCGGTATAGTCACGTTGGTTGTTTGGAAATACCTAGTGGCCGCGAGGGACCGGCAAGAATATAAGCGCTTCAAGAAGCAACAGATGGAAGACATGTCGGAGACATGCCACAACCCGTATTTCAGACCACCCACGATGACCTTCAATAATCCTGCATTTAGGAGAGGTTCTGTCTTTCGTAATAATTAAACATATAACTACTAACCGTGGGTTTCCACTGGCTTATAAACTCGTCACTATACAAGGTTTCTCTCTACCTTTCTCTATGAAAAAATTGAGATGACAATTTGTTATGTGTGAATGTTATCGGCAGTGTAAACCCAAGGTAATGTACTTCTTAGTCGTACAAGTACTTAGAGGTTGCTAAAATCCAACATGTATTTTTTACTTTGAGGCATTTATAGCTTCTCCCGATAGAAATTATTTGTTTGTGATACGATTACATTATCTGACCTACTGCAATGTCCACTATGAAGCAAAAAAAATGACGGTGTATGAAATCTCAGCGTGAGCAAAAGGAAATACATAATCATATTGTCTTAACCGATTTTTTTTTTATAAGCAATAAAATTGGACGTGAGTTTTGATTACTTGTTTTATTATGTTCATTATTACATAGCTACAATCAAAGATCCAGCGAATGCTACTCAAAACATAATGAAACATTAGTATTAGAATACAGTCCTTATTTTTATTGTGTTATACTTCGTTTTGTTATCCACGAAATAGTCATTTGTCACAAATATCGTTTTTCACGTAATAGACATCTTGTGGCTGCATATAACAACTCTTTGGGCAAAAGATTTGTGTACAGATGTTGTTCCGTTTGTATATAGTTTAACGCCATCTGTCAGAAAATTTGAGCAACTAAATTCCTTCTTTTCGGAATTCACGGAAACAATTTATTTACGCCTTGCTTGTAAAAAGAAGCAAGTGTACATTTTACCCGGATGTCATGTACACAATTTCTGTTTGTTATGTTTTTAAGCATTGTTGCGGCGTAGTTTATCAACACAAATCAGAACCATTAACTATTATTTAGAACTATTAAAGGTATACGACCTTGTTTCATTTCAAAAACACATTGTTATTTCAGTTTTTTAGAAAGAAGGATAAAGAGAACGTTTGTATCGCGACACGGTTTTACGAAAACCCACGGTAAATAAACGTCATTTTTGGCGGCCATTACACTTTTTATAATTTAAACGGAAATTTTGTGGAAATCGTTAGATAAAGTAAAGTGAAGATATTTGAGAAAAACTATTATTAGGGGCCTACATAAACCCAAAACAATGATTATTAGAATGTTTGTCTATTTGTCTGTGCGTTTGTTACTGCTAATTCTTTACTTACTCCAAATTTTAACCCTATCGTTACTCAAAGCGAACCGAGCGAAACAGGGAACCGAGTTAACAGTGTAAATAAAAGTGAATAAAATTGCATTTAATTTGTTATTTATTATTTTTTGTAATTCAATATTAAATTTAAAGGGCTTTTGATGTCGTTACTACTTATTTATGTATTATTCTTTTCACAATTTTTTTTATAGATTAAGGACATTTTTAAGAGTTACGGCTAACATGACTGTATATATGTACATGACGAAGAAACAAAACATTTGAATATTTAAGGGATTATGAAACACAATATGTAATAATTACATTCTATAGTGTTTACTACAACAGTTAAGTATATTATCAAATAATTCATTAGGCTTCGTAACTTAAAAATACATATAATTCTTTATTCGTGTATTAGTATTGAGCGACGTGAATTGTCAACCGCAGTAAACCACGTCATGTGTCAAATTTTTGAAATTGTTTCCATTTACGCCTTATTTATATTTTTTACATTTATAATTGATTATTATAAAAAATTGCAAGGAACGCATTATATTTATAAATAGAAGCAATTTATATGCATGTCCCTTTATAGGGACCGTCGAAAAACTGACCAAGTGACGCTTTATCGTCGGAGCACTGTGCGTTGCATTCACCGTATTTGCTTGTTTGGCACAGTGTCCGTGGAAATAATATCGCCGCAACGACCGAACGCCCGTGTGACATCTTTCTAAGGCGAAGAACTCACATAGCGATTTCTACCCGCACCCGCCGGTGCAGCGGTCACCCGCAGCTTCGGAGGGCATCGCCCGCTCTCTACACGATCGGTTGGCGGGCGAACTCCACTGAACCACCCGTCTTACGGTAACTGTCAGCCAAATTCGCCGGCTAAGACCGCAACCGCGGCGACAGCGAACCGCGCAGAACCCCGGATTATTGATCTGGAACAGCAAATTATAAATAATTTGCTGTTCCAGATCAATATCAAAGATCAAAAGAAATGGTAAAAAAACAATTAGTTTAAGTTCACTAACGTTGCTAAGATCTAATTTTTAAAAACTATCAGTAGCGGCATTATTTTCCTAGCTGCTTCAGCGTACAGACGATATAAATAAATAAGATTTTCTGTGTTGTACCAAAGTAGGAAGTGAATTCATATAACAAAAGATGGCGCTTTTGTAACCTCAAAATTGTTTTCTTAAATTATCTCTATAAATACAATAAATAAAATATGATTTACCGCAACAAAATAGTGTTATCATGTAAATAATATTTTAAGTCTTTATATTGAGTATAATTTTCTACCTGAACACTGTAATTGAATTAAAATTGACAAGCACCTAAAACACACTATTTAAGTTTTTCACTTACTTTGTATAAATACACTCTGAAGTCCTTGACATTTGGGAGTCCGTTTCTACTCAGTAAGACAGTTGAAGATAAGAAGCTGTGCAAATTTCTTTCAATGCAATATACTGCCCTGACTGAGTTAATTTTGTGAAAGGTTCTTCTCGGTCACCTCGCGGTGTACCTAACAACAAACAGACCAACTGGACTTTGTTTGTCCATGACAGGTTGTGGAGCAAATGGCGAGCAAGCAAACCCTTGTGGCCAAACTCCGAACCGCGGCCCTGCCGCGCCCTCCCGATTACTCTAACCACCGAGGAGCCCTCCCCCCTCCTCCTCTCCCCCCTGCCTTGCGCTATAATTTGAGAATTTAACACACTCGGTTTACGAATTTGTGTCTAGCCGGCGGGAATTGGAAAGGGGGGGGA
>JWHW01057472.1:142301-160474 GCA_000931545.1 Papilio glaucus
TGTAAGATATAGTAATTAAAGCATTATTAAACAAGAGCCGTGACATTGGAATCGGCCGCTTGGTTTAAATAGAGTCAGCAGCGCTGAAAGCTTGGGCACACGTGGGCAAGTGCTAGGATCTCAGACTAGCCTTCTGATGGCGTATTTATACCCATGCGATTAGTCTTGCCAATGGTAACATGATTTTCTTCTTTTGTTTCCCTTGTCGACGACGACACTACTAAACTCATGGCGGCTGTTGGTAGCGTGTGTGCGTGTTTAACTATTATTTTTTCAACTTCTACCGTACAAAAATAACCATAAATGCACCGAATTATATATATTTTTTATTTGCAATTTTTGTTATCAAGCCGAATGTTGCCCTGAAGGTGGGATAATTTAACAAAAGGGAGTTCAACTATTTTTTCAAGAGACTTACGACTGACTTCCATATTGACTTTTATTGATATACTACACGGGTGTATCTGCATCTATTTGACTAAGGGATGTTATCATATAATATAATAATCAAAATTTAAAAAAAATCATAAACTTAAAGAGCTGGTACATTTTTGATAGTAAATTAGGTAGAGTTGGCAACACTACCGTTAGTACGCGTTAGTGTTGCAGTCCAACTTTGGCTATGTGATTATTACTCATATTATTTTAAATATCTAAGTGGACACGTAAGTTCCCAGTATCCATTGTATTGCATACTTATCCAGATATAAAATACTTTATTTTAGTTAGTCGGATTTACGACTCTCATTACAATCTGCAAGTCATAGTTTGTAGTTTTTGTGGTGAAAATTGATAAGAAAAAGATGTGACGGAGAGGGGATTAGGTCTACACCACACACTTACCACATGAAACATAGAAGATAACATAGCTCGATTTCTCACTGGTTATTTGAAATGGTACCTTTTCGGTTGTGCATGCAACCATTTATCAACTGCGTAGCTCTACAAATACTCTGGTCATCGTTTTAACAGATCAACGGTATCAAAATTATCTTACCTCATGAACTCAATAAGAAGTGGATAAAGTGTTTTGAGTTTGTTGTTTTGAGTAATGATTGTTGTGAGTAATCTCAACATTGGTTTCTTGCGGTAAACTTTACGGTATAACCTACAAAACTAAACCTACATTCAATACACTAACCACACCGACAGCTAATTGGCTTGCTAATGACCGTGTATCGCTACATATTGTACATTCAAATAAACGGAAATTAGGACGTTCCGTTCGTTGCAACTCTATCAGACATCCAGACTTGACATTTAAGGTATTTGACCCTATGAAATCTTTGCTTCGAAATATATAATAACTTGCCGTGGCAATGAAAATATTGTACTTAATTTTAAACCATCATCCCGATATGCATAGTATAATAATATGTAACATTCATGTCAAATAAAAATATTATTTTAAATTCGTTTTCATAAGTGATGTTTAATAAAAAAAAATGATCCAACTTGTATGACAATAACTCTAGAAGACGTCCTATAAAGGAAACTAAAGTAGAAAAGTTTTTTTCTAGGCTAATCATCGACGAAATCAATAACTGAATTAGGCAAAAAAGTGAATTCAACAGTCATCGTTTTTAAATAAGATATGATACTGCTAAGGCAATGAATTTTCACAGAATCTAGTTATTTAAACTTAAGGGCATGTCTAGACGGGGTCAATGACCGATGAATCGTTGTACAGCTCATCTTTTTAGTTCCTTGTGAGTTCCAATAATTGTTATATAAAAGTTCCATACTTTTATCAAATGTAGTTCTAAAATAAAATTAAGACAGTATAATAATCAATCTTGATATAAAAAACTGATGTGACGTCAATTATTCATTATTACGAAATACTACCATATTCCGCATTAGTCGAGTAGCAACATTACGTATTTAATAGATTATAAATCACTACCGCCATTACGTCCCTAGTTTACATTTTACTTTTGTTATAGATAAGCTATCAGACGTTGATAACAAAACCGTTTGTGTGTGCATTTACAAGTTCACTGCGTATGCAGCTATATTAAAAAAACAGTATAGAAGTTAGCTACTTCAAGGAATACTAAACTATATAGATAGAGGTTAGTATTTACAATCATAATTTCCTTGCGATCTTCCCACTAATGTGGAGTCGGCATGAACGAAGTCCATACTGTATAGGATACAGTTTTTACGGCCGCTTGCCTGCCAACCCTCTACGGGAGTAAAATTTAAGTACTAGGAATTTCTGTAAAATTTAGCCCCCTCGAACGCATAACGTACAAACAATGAATTGTCTTAGACGACAAAATTGAGTAGCAACGCAGCAGTTGTTGCATAAATAGGCCGACTGGGGAAGTAACCAACTAAACAGGAATAAGTCGCGAAGAAAAGATATTTGTAGTTCGCTTCGCTTCGATAAGTGTGAGGTGCTTGAATAGCGATTCTTGAAGATTTTGATAAGTAATGAGTTTAAGACAAAAAAAAACAAAAAAAACCGGCTGACTGTATGAATATCACCATACAACAGATCACCACATTGGCTATGACAAAAATAGGAATCTAATGACACCTCACTCGACAAAATCAACCACTCAACATTACCCTCCTCCTAAGTTAGTCACAATACATATGCTCTTACACATTGCAACTATTACCCAGTTGCAATGTGTAGAGTATTGTAATATGGTGCCCACCAAATTTTGCAATATCGATGCTCTCACAAGCTTTGGCGTCCTTTCTAGTGAAACACTATAGTATTTGCACAATACTGCTTTACGGCGGTAGTTGGCGTTATGTTTGTAAACACATAGACGGCTTCCCTGCACGAGACATACTACTAGTGGAAAACCTTGTTTTAAGCAAATATTTTCGAGTTAATGCGAATTACCGTCATACACAATGGATCATCCTCTTTTGTACTCTTATCTTACTTTTTGCAACAGTTTTTATTATATCATTAGAAAACTTACTTAGAACGCTTACTTGATTTGTTGATTTGGACCCATACGAATTTAACACGAGTTAGCAGCTCATTGTTGTAACGGCGTATATTTATATTGAAACAAACTGTTAATCGTAACATTTCATAATCATCTTATTCATAATGAGTGGATAACAAAGAGGTTAAGGTTAATATTTATTAAATATTTAATGTAATAAAAATTAAACATATTAACAACGTCTCCATAGCTGTTAAAACATGCCGAACAACACTCCATTTAGAACAGTTTATACCTATCTAAAATAATGTAAAGAGGTTTATTTGAAATCAGAAAACTCTCTGAAACTACTGAATCTATTTCAATAATAATTTTAGCATTAGAAAGTTATATTGTGCAGAGGTAGCACATGCTATATTTTTATTATAATTGTGCAATATTGACATTGATCCGCGTGACGACGGGCACTTATAACTAGTATAATATGTAGGCTTCCATTATTGCGATGACTTGGCGCAATAAGTTAAGTGAGGCTAACAGCACGATCGATTCCAGTACTTCCTGCACAACCCTAATTTCCAATATCCGCACTTAGCTGAAAACAGGGTTCAATGGAAAACAAAGGATGAAGGAAAATCGTACGCAACGCACACAGCGTGATTCATTACCATTGAGTGTAAATCTATTGGAACGCCGCCATGTTTGTGTATTATGTGTTAATTTAACATCGTGTTTGTATTCTTGTCGTACTCTGCAGATGTTTTTCAATAGCTCTTATCTTTTTTTACAATTGCCACGTAGAAGAATTAAAATGTAACGTTACTTAAGCTTGCTGGACTACGGCCAAAGAATTGTTAACGTTAGACCTAAATCTACCGTTTTTGATCTTAAACCTAGACTATCTAAAACTTAAAGCCATATCTTTATTGTAATTCTGGACGTATTTTCTCCCTAATGTCCCGAAAACAGTATGATGAATGGGAATATACGGAAAGGTTTTCTTGCATAAAACCTACCGACATCAAATAAAATATCTAAAACTCTTTTTCTAGACACTTAAACTCACAGTTATTAAAACTGATGGATAAATTAAGTTGGCATTGTATACTGCAATGTGATTATTGCATTTGTGAAACATGTTGAACTTATATACTCTTGGTAAGGTCTTGCTAGTATTGCATTGCTTTTGCCATCTGACAGGTCCCTATTAAGCAATCGACTACAAGCAAGATATGTATTTTAAAATATTTCTCGGTTTAAATATTTTATTTCACTTATTATGTAATGCACAATTATATATTTTTTATTTAAATATTTTATTTCATTGCACCTGTTTTATTTCAAAAGGGATATTACATTACAATATTATATTACATTTATTTTAAATTATTTGTCGTACAATTTTATTACACAAAAGTTTTAAACAATCTTAAACAGATTGTTCTCATGAGACTATTGTTGCTAAGTACTTCAATACTATACAACTTTCTATTTGAACCAACACATTTATTTTTTCCTGAAAATATAAAATGTATGAAAGTAAACAAAGGCTCTTATTTCAAAAGCAACGGTTAAGCAGCTTCAAATACGCTTTTGGAAAGGTTTTCTTGTTAGTTGGTTATTCTGTCCCCGATCTGTAGTCTAGGATTTGTTAATTGATTTTGCCTTTTGCAAAAGTCATGTGAAACTGCTTCAACGCTAGGACAACTACTCTGTTCGTACCGTGATATTGCCATTTAAAGCATTTAGTAGTATCTTTACATAACATCGATTATACTGGTACTATACTATAGTCGACCCATCCAGGTACATCCCTTATTACATGCCCGGTGTCCCTTAAGAAGTTCATCTGATCGGTCATCTCGATTCGGGTAGGAAAACAAAAAACGAAATGATAAGTTTTTTTCTATATAGGTGTCTTTTACGGAAAACCCTAATTTACATCTTATTTAAAATTAACTAAGCTTGGTCCACATCTCAGTTTATATAAATATTTGCAGAACGTTGGCCGCGCAACGTGAACTTTGCCTTAAAATAAATATATTTGAAGCTCGACCAACTTTTATAGAGTTAACAGCAGTCGATTTGAAGGTAACTTGTGCATGTATGTTCTATACCTTAAAAAGTCATATAACGATGTGGCTTAGATATTTGTAAGGACGACAGGCAACATACACGTTTATAAAAAGAATTAAGGTGATAATTTTTTAATAGTTCAACTTGAAGTCAAGAAAGATAGTAGGTCGTTACTATAGCCCTAATACGGTTCATAGCACGGCGACGAAATATGTGCAATTCTCATATAATAGTAATAATTGCAATTTCAGTATTTTTGTGAGAAATTAAAATGAGTGTATGAGAAGAAAATGTTTCGAAAACATGTGAAATCTAGTTAACTGAACTAAATCCGTATGAGCGGACAGTACCCTTATAATGCCGTTGTTTCCACTAGTATGGGCTGCGATAATTCCAGCTGAATACTCTTTTTACATTTTACGGACGCGCGGTGACGGACAGTCACAGGTACGGTCACATGTATATGTTAAGTGGAATATGTTCACCAAAAGTATAAGTAAAAATCAATAAGTCGAAGAGTAATAAACTAAAATACTGTTGTACGTTACTTATTTAACTTTATGTGAAAATAAACGCAATCTCTGTTTTGATTCTTAATAGCCTAAAAGTATTATATAATTATAAAATTATATAATATTGGTACTATTTTACCAATCAAAGTTCTCATTATATTGATTATAACTTTTGAACTCCAATGCTAAAAAGTTTTCTTTTATTTTATGTCCTAAAAGATAAACTACCTCATTCTAAAAACAACTTTAAAATCTTTTTAACCAGTAAGATGTTGGTTTAAAAAACCGCTTGCTTGGAACTTAAATCCGGGTCAAGTACAAACGTACATGGTATAGTATATTTTGAAGTACCACTATTCAGGGTAAATATGAGCGGTATTTTTACGAATAGGCGCCGTCTCCATCTATTACATGTAACAGTAACACGCTACTTGTCATTAATACCTGATAATTATTTGTTTTTAGTTCCCCGCCCAATCGGACTTGATACCTATCCATCACATCGTCACTGAACACCACTAAAGGATCGTGGTCAACTAGTTTATTTATTGTAAAAAATGAATTGTCATAGACGTGTTAATTATCAAATAGAACTTTAATAAGTACTAATATGTCGAACTTAAGTTACATTACATAAATAAAATTTCCATTTTGTCATTTAATATATTTACAGTCAGGTTATATAAAAATGGTATTGTAATATTATTAATTTAAGATATTATTGTTATGTAACTTACGTTTAATCATGACATCCTGACGTATACGTCAGTAGACCGGATGTGGTATTGACGTGTTCATCAACTAATTCTAAAATTCCCATAATGCGTAGGCCGTTAACAAAAATTCCTGCTATTTGCAATCTATATTTTTTATACAATAACTACATACGTAATAATAATATTTTTAATATTATTTCAAAGTTTAAGTAATACTGGTTTAATCGCAGATTCCATTCCAAAGCTTAACCTATTGATTTAACCACTTGTATTTATTGTAATATTTATGTACTGTAAAATCTTCAAAACTATAGGTTATGTTTTTAGGTTTACTACCTTTACTCGTAAATTGGATAGTAATCCAATTATTTCGAGAGCCATTTTTTTTTTGTTAAATAAAATATTTGTGATAGCTTTCTGTGTATTGAAGAATAAATTTTATTTATAATTAGTTAAATGGCGTCGTGTTGTATGTGTTTATAAAGTTGTGTTTGTGAGTTTTTAACCTTGTGTAAAACATGAGTCATTAGTAAAAATCCGCGGTTGGGTACTGATATCGGTAAACAAGTGAAGGGGTTGGTGCAATTTATACACCATAACTTTATTATTAACTTATAACTACGTTACTCATTTGGTACCCTATTTGTATATAAATTTCTGCTTCCTGTCATTCTGACACTCTGACATATCAATTCTATTTCTTTTTGTAATTTCTTTTCTTCTTATTTTATTTTCTTCTTTCTGTTAAAGAAAATAGAGTTTTATTGCCAAGATGTCCTTTTAATTGTATTTTCATTAAAATACTTTAATATACGATTTACAAATGATAATTTATTTAAAAAAATAATATTACTGCAACTGTTTTTCCTCGCTTACGTAATATTTTTTTAGCTTGGCAATCTCATAAAATGTTCTATTTATTATTGACATTTCAAAACTCCAGAACGTTAATTACTTTAATTGCTTTATAAAGCGTAGAGGTTCCGAATATGATCATAATTATTCTTTAAATTGATATGTCACTGTAGCGACACTATATTGCTACATTTTCGATAAACTCATTAAGGTTATATTGTATAAATGTCATGCATACAAAATCGATGAAAATTTTCGATCAATATAACGTACAGTATAGTTCAAATACATAATATTTAACAATATAGTTGAATTATAAAATATATATATTAGATCATAAGAAAGAAACTGGTGTCAGACAGCCGGCCGGCTGTATGAACTGTAGCCAAAACCTTACAATATGGTCTACGGTCATACTGTGCCGCCCCCACATAACATGGACAAGGACAGGGATGTGATTTGAATGAAAATCTCTAGTATTATCATCATATCACTAAAAATATTTGTTTAATACTGCTAGAAATATACGAGAGCCATGCCATAAGCTTGTCGAATGTCCACATAAAAGTGGTGGTGAAAACTAAAATGGTTTCCTTTTATACTTTTTGCTTCTTCCTACATAAAGGTAGACGACACGCTGAGTCCAATGCTATGCTATGCTTCAAGAAATTCCACAAACAGTAGTCAAACAATGAGTTGGTATTAAAAAGGACCATGAACGAAATACAGAAACGTATATGTTGTAAACACCATAAATTATAATAACGTAAAATATAATGCGACTGCATACAGCTTTACAATTAAACCCATAACACGTTCACGGCGTGTGCGGTTTAGTATAAACGCACAAACATCCGTACAATCACACCGTTACGGAGAATTTATAAATATAACTTGTTGACCCACATGAACGGTCGTAAGAACATTAAAATGTTGCACAATTTTTTTTTACACATCGGTGTAATGGACGCCTCGAAGCGTATGAACTTGATGATACTGCTGCCACTTTAATCAATCACAGTTTTAAGTAACACAGCCTCATAACTGTTCGGCCCGCATGTAATGACATGCTGTATATCGGATTACAAAGACTCGTACGAAATTAGCTCGTATTAATGACGTATAAAGGCTACAGTCGCATTGAGCATTGTGACGAATATTTTTATCTTGTAAAGAATAAGCGCGGTGTCTTCACTCAATTATCTCATTGCGCGGGTTTTAAATTAGTTTCGTTTTTTAAATGAATCTGCCGAAATTTCAAGTCTCTCGCACATTTCACACAACAAATTAAATTAAACCCTGTACTGAATTCTTAATATGAACTAATATACAACCCTGGCGTACTTTCTACACAGTAGTACAGTTCAATCGATAGACCGTGGGACCCTTGCAAACAGATCGTCTAGGCCGGTACCACCATAGAGTCTAAATTTTATTACCGTAGGTTCTTTCTAGTGGCTGACGAGATATATAACTATATTATGTTCGGAGGTAGCATGGATTTGTTGTGAGTGGGCATGTCACTAGAGTTTAAACTCGCCCTGTTAACATAGTTTATTTAAAGTATATTATATTGTAAAACTTTTTTGAATACAAAAACTGTACACATCTCTACCTCAGACCATTCGATTGGGTAATACGTTTTTAAAAGTAATTTGTATGCATGTATTTATTTTATGATTTATGTTCATTACGGGTAATAACATCAATGATGATACGTTACAATAATTATTGTGAGTCACGGCTTGAGCAATATTTCGTGTCAACCTTTTCGTTGGCATTTTCTCGCGCTTACCTCTCGTTAAATTATATATCATATATGACAGTATTATTATATACGGGCCCACGACAGAAATATAAGTTCAGTGTTTCAAAACAAATGATTTCAGTAATGTAAATTTCAATAGGTTTACAAATAATTTGTGTACAAGCTCCGGATAGGTAGGATAGTTCTTAAGGTGACAAACGCACGTCGTTCACCCGTTGATAATTTACTTGCGGTCTATGAACAATCATAGTTTATAGGGTCTATACAAATTAATATGAGATTCTATGTCTACCATTCAGGGGTCCATCAAGCCTTAAAATATCGTTTACTATGATCTAGAGACAACTGTAAACACTAACGTTGTACATATCGATTATCTTTGTGTTTTTGACACAACAAACACATTCATATGTGTTTTTTTACTAGTTATAACTAAATTTACTAGACTTCAGTTCACCTTCCGTGTTCTGTACACTACAAATATAATATTGGTGAACACTTTTACGGGCATCGAAAGAAATTTTAATTCGTTTTTGTCCCAATCCGAGGAAACGACTTGAAGCCAAAGAAATAGGGGCGTTCGACCGAATAACTACGCGCGTGTATATTTTGTAAAGCGAAACCATTAGTCGCTATGCAATTCATTTGGTGAGGCTTCCCGTAAGCGACTAAATGTGATTTCATTTTAAGGGTTTTAACAGTTGACTTAGTCTAATCCCTTAAAATATATAGAAAAACTAATTTACTTACGTATCAAATAGTAGGTAAAGCTGCTTTGTGTCATTTAACTAGGAGCAATAGTAAATTGATATGGCATATATATCTGAGGGAAAACACAAAACAGAATTCTTTGGTTTGGGTTTTAAGGTAAATAAAAAAGTTTTCCTTAAGTTGACCACTAATACGTGTAGTATTATTTCTTCTATTTGTTCAAAAAGACTAAATTTTCCTTCAATTTGAAGAATAAATAAAAGAGTGTAATATAAATGTAATATTTTTTTTATTTACTCTACAATTTATGTACTAATCGATATATAATTTCAAACTAATAGTTGAGATTAATTATTACATTACACAATGTTTCTTTGCATGTCATGTTCCTGTAAGAAATGAGTGTATTCACAACTGGAATTTCAAGTGGACTCCACTCCAGGCTCAGCTGTTTGGTGGGCACTATGCCATATGACATCAAACCTAGACTAACTAAATCATAATGATAATCCTTACAATGAAATTACATTTGTCTTCAAATAATCAAGTGTAGTGACATACTAAAGAACCGGTTACACCGACAAGCTTGTATGCGCAGATGTATAGATGTAGAGGAAGCGAGAGCTGTGCCAGGATCACGCCATATGGAAATCCTTGATCTTTGCCTATCCCTTTGAGTGTCGGGCGTGGTCGTATATGTATTTATAATCTACCGGTAGTAATTGGGTCAAATGCTATTCATATTATATGACGATTTTCATTGATTTTTCGAAACATTGATACGGACAATAGAAGATGGTTACATAGTTTTCTATGCAACATCTAAGCATTAATTTAAAATCAAACAAGAAGATAAATAAATGGTGTCTCACAAAAACCACGATCTAACGGTGTCAGTTTTAAAGCTGCACAAAAAAACCGGCTCGGAACCATCGCGATCGGTAACATTGACCAATATTCAGAGATACGACCGTGACTTGAAGTTCCACTTCGCAATTATGCTTGATTACACGCCGTCGCTTTAATACGGAGAAAAAGTATATACAACTAGTTCTGTCTTGCTTGTAAGACGATCTGTTCTTCTATTTTAAACCTATTTCCTTCTATTATAGAGTTCTCTTTGCATTAAAACGTAAATTAATGCAATATTTTGATCAAGAGTTTTTTTAACTTCTAATTTAAATATTCAGCAACAATAATTGCTCATGCCTGTGATTCAAATGGACAGGCGGAAATGACAATTTCTTTTTAGCACGATCCTATATTTTTCTTACAACTTCCTCGTCCATATATCCATTTATACGAACTTATCTCCTACGGGTACCTACTTTCAATATTGCCGTTTATGATGCAGAATATATGTATGCATAGCTCCGACCCGTAGTGTACAATCTACGTGAGGTTTAGGCTCGTGTCTAACAAAGAAATATAACATGAGATGTTAAAAGGTTTTAAGAACATATACAGTGAAATTATTACCAGCCTTATTACTAGATTGGCGACTAACTGAAGAAAATAAATTTACAAATAAAGAAAAAAAAGGGTACATAAAATTTTACATTTTAAGTGCACAACATTGGGTGAAGGTTTTATCGTAATAATCAGTGAAATGTTCTGAAGCTGTGTCAAAGACGCCGTGACATTTAGACTGTCGAGACCTGAAAATCGATATTTATCGGTTCCACAGTAATGCTTAAATCGGTTACTTAAATTGGTTTCGGTATTTTACTTATATCAGTTGCAATAATGCAATAAAACTTCAAGTGATAAGTTGAAATTATAATTTGCTAATCAACTACAACTCCAGCTGGCCCAAGGACATTTCAATTTGAGAAATCTTTTTTATTATGCAACATGGATGGTAGTATGCATGCATCTGCCATAACCTAACTTCATATTCGGGACTCGATGATTAAGCGCGTATTTTGGCTGTGAGCAGAAAGGCATGGACGCAACGCAATTTCACGAATTAAGCGTAGTAATATGAAATAAAAACGTCTCAAACAATGCGATAAAAAAACCCATCCAAGGCCTTCTTAATGTCACACTACCTAATACGAGTTAGAGATTTTTTACAAATAAATTCAGGTTAAGAAATTGTTGAGCGACACTGAGAAATGGCTTCGTAATGATACAATACTATCGGGATTTTGATAAGTATGAATATTTTAGCATTAGGCATTTTATTTGCGATCCACGTTTAATAAAACGCTTCGTAACTATTCCACCTTTTAATGTTGTAAATAATCTATACTAATTTGAGTTTGTAGGGGGGGGGTCAAATTGTGAATGATTCGGTTAGTTGACAAATAGCTGAAAGATATATGCATAATCCGATTACATACTAACGAATTTCAGAATCATTCGGTATCATTTGTATATGTACGGGTATTAGCAATTACTCAATTTAAGGTTTTTTAATAAATGAAAATTAAACGCAATCAAATTCGTAAAATTAGCCTTGCTTTATCTGCGGCACATTCGCGTACATATGAGGTTAATTAAACGTATAAGTAATGTCGTAAAGGTCATTTTATGTAATACAAAAAAGTAAATTAAATTCTCATGAAAAATATTTTAAGATCAACACGATAAATTAAACATGACCTCAAAATGTTATACAGAAAAATCAGTTGCATATCAATCCATGCAATTAAATGCTTCGACCGCTCCATTTACCCATTAACATATTTAACACCTCAATGTGTGAACATCGCGTTGTGTAGTTTCCATTGCTTTGCGCAACTGTTACCTTTAAAAAACGAAACTTACAAAGGGCACGTTGTTCCGACGCCGTCCATTCGCAACGCCCTGCCTCGATCGAGTCTCGCAATCGGAGGTACTATCCCAGATACAGCAGATTCTGGTAGCTATTTGATTAAGCATTTGCAAGAAACTATGAAATTATTTTTCAACTGTTTAATGATAAAATCTGTGTGAACTTATGTACGCATATAAGAAGTCATACTTCTTTGGTGTAACAAAACAAAAATAACTAAAAATGTATCCCGTGTCCCAGTACTCTTGCTTCGTGAATAAAAGACATTAAATTCAATTTTAACGGTTTAATTAAATAACGTAGAGTTACAGATAAATAATACAAAAAAATGTTATTGGTTGCCATAGTAACACCATGAAGTTGTTGGCGCTTTTAGGTGTCTCGCATTGTAAAAATGCACTCATCATTTTTCCCAAACGGGACAAAAAAATTATAACATTAAAAACCAGATCTTTCCAAAGGAATCAACAACACAGCGCACACGGCGCTCACAGGACGGCACGACCACATATTTTCTACATTTTCTAATATTTAAGCTTTGTGATGTCTCAAAAAGAGCGGTATAACCAACTTAATAACACTAGAATCTTACAATGAAACACCTATTCATAAACTTGTCGATAGATTCAAAATTATAAATAGTTGTAATACCTTTCTGTTGTAATTTACATTTAATATCAACTTGATTAAATGCGCAATCAATTTATCAACACGTAGACCATAATTTCCCTTTACCTGTATTGACCAACCGTGCCTAATGATAGTATCAACATTTATTCTGCCTACGCATTGCATTCTCTTCACTAGCACTTCGTAGCGAATAAAACTGGCGCAAATATACAGTTTTAAAAATTGCTTGGATGCCGGCCAAGCTTAAGTTTTCTGCAATCTTGTTTTCCTCCGGCGTCGACGTTATTTTCCAACAAATTCGCTCATCCTAAACAAAGTGCAATGAACTCGTAAATCATTAAATATTGTACTATTTTAAATTATTGTAGTGTGAGAGATAGTTGTAGTCGTATTTGTATCATTAAATGTGGAACGGTTAAGTACGTGGGAAATAACACCGAAATAAAAGTGTGTATATGTCGCTGAGGAAAGTGTTATATACATTTGGATTAGTACCTAAAGAATAAAGCACCCATAACCGACGAGTATGTATGCATGTAGAAGAAGCGAGAGAGGTGTGCCAGGATCGCGCCAAATGGAAATCGATGACCTCTGCCAACCCCTCTGGGTTACGGGCGTGAGAGCATATTTATTTATTATTTATTGGGAATCGAGCCCAGGATCAGCGGAAAATCAGCTAGGCAACTCCAGCCGCAAGGTTACAAGAGTTATTTTATTAATTAATCATATTCATATTTAATTGATATAAGAATGTATTAGTGTGCCAATTAAAATAAAGCCAGACAGACAGAAAGTCTCTAAATTATATTTTAAAACATACATATAGGTAATTTAATCACCTGAGTACAAAACTATTTTTATCTGTAAATAAAAGACGACTATAGTAAATAGTAAATAAATAGTTAAATTCAAAGTTGATATTTTTGTCTGTCTGTCGTATTTTCGTCTTTGTTTTGGTTGTTTCCTCATACGACATTAGTGCGGCGATGTAGAACGGAATGCCGGACGTCTCAGAAATTGGCGGTAATTGAACGTCAGGGTTCAAATATCTGTCGTGGCAGAAAGGCTACGTTCCACTAGGCGTTCACGATACTCACGCACATGGCCACAGCGTTATAATTTTAAGCTCAAGTGGTATGGATTATGGAGCGTTTTGAGCGTTGATGTAAATAATACAAATGGCGAGTTACGAAAACTAAAGCAAGAGGTTAAAGAGTTTAGGTTGCAGTTTGTAAGTGTGAACAAAAAACTTTAATAATTATTGGTTAATTTATATAAAAACATGTAATTTATTATTTGATTTTAGTTGGGTACTTTATTAATTTAAGTTTAAATATAATAAAATTTTCTTAAACGGTGATAATAGGATATTTGGTGATTTTTGCGCCGCAATAATGCTCTATGGAGTACAATTTGTTGCTTAAAATTTAATAAATCGCGCGAAATATTGAGATGAGTCGTTGTGAGCTTCGCGCGAGCGAAAATGATGACGTTATTAATGACATTTTCGCCGACACCACAACGATCATAGTCGTGAAGTGGAACGGCTAAAGGAGCTTTTTGGGCGTTGTGAACGCAGTGAATCTGAGTAAGAAAAACATATGATCAGGATTTTAATGAACGTGATTTAAATAATAATTCATATCCACATGTTAGTTCATAAGTTTAAGTCACTATAGATAAGTTAAAGAAAATATTGACAGAGTCAAAAGACTTGGTAAAAGCCAATCTAGTAATAGGGCCAATCCAGTAACCTTCTATTCTACTTCTGGATAAATATGAGCTTGATAAAACGCAGAGCCATCTTTACTTCATGTATGACTTTGGTAAACCTTCCTCGAACAATCTTACAGCTTCTATGCTGATACATACATCGAATTCATTTGTTAGCTAATTCATTTGTGAGAAATATGGCGTTAAACCCGTAACTGTAAACAAACGAGAGCTCAATAGATAAAAAAATAGAATGACCTATTCATATTCACTCTACTGGCGCCTTTCACATTTGCATTAAGTACCCACAATACGACCTTTCATAGTGCACCAATGCAATTCACATCCAAGTTAACTGTCGATTGTCTGCTTATAGACACTATGAGTACAATACAATATACATATGTCAACGATCGATTCTGAACTTCGTCAGTTTATAATAAGACTTATGACCTGAACGAATCATAGACAATATGACGTATGACGTTAAACGCATCCTATAATTTCGACGAGTAGTTTCTCTATACAAACTTCCATACCCTATCTTAGCGGTAGACCTTTAGGGGATGGATTTAGAAGCTAAAATCGCCTACGAAATAACAGAAATATCTGTGCAAGTCTCTAAACCCAGTAGTTATGGCTGTACATTGATATAAGAGTCGGTGTCTTCCTTTATATAGACTAGGTAGGCGACTAACAAAAACGATAATAAAAAGTGTTGTGTTAGATTAGAAGACAAGGAAATGTAAGAGAATTCTGAATAGAAATCCTCCATTACTTATACTCCAATACTAGTCTTGACCCTGTTTCATCTTTAGTATGTCTAGTATAGTACAACGAATTAATTTTCTAACAGAGTAAATGGTAAGATGTTATCGTCTACTGTCGCCTGCCTTAAACAGCGTACCTGCGTAGGCAGTCTAGAAACTCACCTAACTACGAGATTACCGGCGCGAGTAACTGGAGCAATTTTATGCGTGGGATTACTTATCCTGCGTAATAAGTAATTACGTACGTGCTTCAATCAACTTTACGTGCTTACATTGTAATGTTCTTAGTAAGCAATTAATTCTTAATAATTCTTAATACGTGTAACTGTATTAATACCGCATTCCACATTTACCTGATGTTTTTATATAACGCGAATTTATGTTGGAAAATTGAGTGGCACTATCGGTTAGTGTTGGGCGGTTATTAATAAAGAAGTAATCGAATTGATCGATTGCTTAAATTAGTCGATAATTTAGTTAGTTAGTTAGTCGGTCACAACAACAATGTGTGCTCCACTAGACGATTCAAGGTCAAAGAGCATTTCTCAGAGAAATCGTATCAGAAACAATGTGATCCACAGTAGAACAAAAGAAACATTGCCCGAAGAGCTACAAACCTTAAGTGGCCGGAAACGTTGCTCTCAGAACGCTTGGCCGTTGGAGCCGAAAAGTCCTAGAATGGCGACAACGTACAGGTCGACGCGGCGTAGGTAGGTCGATAATCTGGTCAATATTGCGAGAGTCCTTAGAGTCCAGTAGTACAGTAGTTTGTTAGTTGTAATCGAGAAGGGACGAGACTCTGAAATCTAAAAGAACCTATTTTCGACCAGATTAGTGACATACTATAAAACGACGGTAAGAGTACCCGTGACTAACCAGCATGTTCAATTTTTAGAAATTTTCGGGCATGTTGGAAGGATAAAGAGAGAATAACGAAACAAATTTATGTTGCAAAAGTGAGTAGCAGTGTTGGCAGGGGGCGAGGCACGAGAACTTATATCGGTTTACAACGAGATTAGTGGCTTCCTAAAAAGGGAGGTATATGAAGTACCCGTATCCAATGAACTTGTACGCGTAGATACAAGAGAGGTGTGCCAGGGTCGCGCCAAATAAAAATACATGATCTCTGTCTACCCCTCTAGGATACAAACGTGAGCGCGTTATCATTATTTTCTTTGTCTATTTTACACTTACAATTTAACTATAAATACTATTGACAGTTTCTTAATTATGTTCTATATATCCTTTAATATTATATTTAATAGAGCTTAAATGACTCAAAAGTATGGAATTACCAAGTAGCATGATGCGGGTGATCTCATTTACCAAAGCGGTTGCCCGCTGTTGTGCTTCTTTGTAGCTTAAATATAAAAACAGTTAAAATATAAAAATACATTACGGTTAATGATTTTAGGGACGCAATTATATTGTACTTATTTTGAAAGCGTATGCTTGTTGAATTAAGACGTTCCCATGCTGGTATAAGTGTAATGTCACTATAAATACCGTAATTATGATAGTCCACACAAGACTTCTTTTAGCCGGTCACAGTTACCAACTAATTGCTGTACCTAGCTGGACTCGCAGTCCTTTCTAATTTAAATATAGAATAGCGTTCAAAGAATATAAAATATTTAGTTTTAGTATAAGTTACGGCATTAGAAATTGATACCCTCATCTGTTTATTATTCAGGAGCTAAATTATATATTAGATAAAATGTAACATTGGTTATTCACAAGAGGGTTGCCGTGGTCGCTGTTGGCGATTCAGGTGGTCAAGTTTATGGTGACGTACAGAAACTTGGACTCGATAATGTTGACGTTCACGTGAACTGGACCCATAGAATCGCCAACGACAGGGGTTCAACCTGTTTGGTTTTAATGATTTGACAGTGTTGACCCCAGATTTAGCTCGGCAACCCGCTTGTCATTTAACAATGTATGATCATACTTAACATATAATCTAGGTCCTGAACAAATAACAGATGAGGGTATACATTTATTGTGTCGTATCTTACCATTTTATTTATCTCTAAAAAGATATTGAAAAAGTTCACTTTGTGCTACTTTTACTTATAACAAAACTGGTTACAGCGTGTAGGCATTGGATGTTGCCGCAACATGGGGACTTCTATGCAGTTACCTACGTACCACCCACACGCCATCCCAGCCTCTACTCCCAATCTTGTGAAACATTAAACATCTGTCTTTATCGTTTCCCTTATACCAGAGAGAAACGGTTGAAAGTTTTGTTGTCCAATCTATAAAATTTCTCAACGATCACGCAGCACTGGGAAAGTATAATCAGCAGCTAAGCTATTATTACGACAGCCCACGCGTTTTATTCTTGCAAACCTCTGTCAAGGGTTTAATGCCCTTTTATAATAATTTTGTATGCAAGTCGCAAAGGAAATTCAGATTGTTTTTTAATCCGTTCATTACACTTTTGTTACTTTTAAGCGTAGAAAACTTTTATCGTCGCTTTGACAATATTACATCAAAAAATGGTATAAGGTAACAGGTAATTATACTGTAATATGTGTCGTCCAGACGTCAAGTAAGTCCAGACGATCAAGTAGCATATAACTGTTATGTTTCGTCACTAATAATTATAAGTAATAAGTCCAACAATTATACAAATAAATAAATTATATTAATCTATTAGATATTGTTTAAATCAAGTTGTACAACCAGTACTAAACATTCAAATAATTTATAATGATAATTA
>JWHW01057472.1:171222-182542 GCA_000931545.1 Papilio glaucus
TGACATCCTGTAAGTAAGTGCTCCTTCTGAATATTTTAACATTAAAACAAAGTTAATATTAAAGTTGCACTTCATTTTAAATAATAATCCAACATGAACATTCGGGCAGTTATGCGAATGGTATTGTCAACAGTCCTTAAAAGTGTGTAAACTTTTAAATAAATTGGATCTTATAGCGGCAAAAAATTATTTGTTATTACGTAGGCGTACACTAACAAAGCTAAATTCATCCCCTAAAGATCTAAAGAAGGGGATGAAAGTTAGTGTGTAAGAAATTACCTGTGTGAAACCCTGGCGGGTCGCTAGTTAATAACATCACAGATTTCCTAATAAAGATGGTCCTTGTCAACAGTGACTATCCCCGTGGTGCTAACCGTGCTGCTGCTAGCCGCAGCGGCAGCGGCCACTGCCGGCTACCTAGTGTGGAAGAACCGGCCGCCGGCGCTACCCCTAGCCGACACCCAATACCAGAACATCGGCGCGGAGGACTGCGTGGGCTCCAACCCGCTCTACATACCGCCCACCTCGTATTACAACAACCCTACGTACGGCAAAAACTAGCGAGGTAAGTTTTTGTAATAACAATAACATGTTATTTGTTTTTGGTATTGATATACGTACATGCGGTATCCACCAATGACTAACGAAAGGTGATAGAGACTCAATGATAGTGGTTACAGATGATGAAAATATATATCGTGATGTTATTTTCTTCATTTTCTTTTCATCGCCTCATTGTTGTAAATGAAGACTTAGGTAACACTTATGACTCTACCATATTGCTGCATATAGTATAATAATAAAAGGAATTTACAGGCGACGGTATGTCGTCAGTTATAATTTTCGTCAATTTATAATCGGACTAAGCTTATTATAAACCGTCAGCAAATGGTGAACTGATAACTTCGGCGCCAGATATCGATAAAGGCCATGATGTTCATTGCTACGAATAAGATCTCGATAAAAATTGTCTCTTTAGTGTAAACCTGTAGTGAGAATTCAACATACGTCAACATTGTAAGCAGCTTAATCTATAAACCCGTTATTTTAATATTTAATGGTTGCAATTCGGTAGAGCGCAGTAAAGTTGGTGAGCAGGTGAGAGGTGCAGTTAATTTACATTCGCGACAACTGCGAAACATCAGGTGCTGTACATTCCAACGGGTGATAACGCGTTTGTCGAAATTATTGGATTTACGAAGGAAAACATCGCATACGTGCTAGTGACATTGTTTTTATTAAGATGCTAAAATTGTAGTTTTACCTGTCTATAAAAGACTTGACACATTTTTTATCTTTAAGACATCTCAGGCCTGTTTCTGAACAACAATGAAGACTAAAGTTTATGAGCTGCAGGATTATTAAACAATTTATAGCGTTGTATCATAAAAATACAATAACTATAACGAATACTGTCCTATATTATTTAAAAAAAACCATATACAAAACGTCCAAAGTGCATTCGTTGAGATAAAAAGCCAAGCCAAGGACGGAACAGTCTCGTTGCGGCGGACTCGTGTTTTTATTGCGGTCGATTTATAACGAAATCGCAGGACCGTTCACTAGTAGTCAACGTGCCGGGCTACGTGACTTGCATCAGAGGCTCGCCCGCGCCTGTATATAGACATACATATACATATATATGACATGTATACTATATGTTCATCATTTCCTATACGACACGATGTTTTGGCTGCTCCGGCCTCGTGATAACAACATTGGGCCACTGATGTCACACATTCACCGTATCTGTCCGGTATTGAAACTATAACAGAATCGTACGTGACGATTGTTTTGCAATATTAGCAGCATTTGATCACTCAAAAGTCACTGAACTCAAGTATGCGTGTTTAATATAAATATACCTGTAAGATCAAAAGCGATTACTAGAGATCGCCCAGTGGTCGAAATTCGACCATAATTGCCCTTAGTTTCTATTTATATTACTTTAACTATGCCATATCCAAGTACCACACGCCTTCGATTTCACATTATTCTTAAAAGTCTGTTCAATGATTTCCCTTCAAGGAGGTTAATAAAGCTAAAAAGTGAACGAAAATAATATACTTACTATTTAAACAAAAAAATGCAATATCTATAGAACAATTAAATTACAACTTACAACTTTTAGAGGCTGGTATTTCAAAGTTAAAACTCCTATTGTAGGTCGGAGAGCTAAATCATTTGCTATCTTAAAGAAACACAATTTCTATGCTTAAAGAAACACAATATGTACATTAATTATGTTGTCAATAAGGTGCCTTAATACCAGTATATATTCAATATGAGATAGTATGTGTCCGCGCAAATAATTACTATGTGAATCATCTTCACACTTCAAGGACTAGCCTGACAACAATATTGCTGTGTAAAGTTTAATAACAGTATTTAAACACAATTATTTCATTAATTAATTTAAATTAAATTACTTATACCAATTCATAGTAACTAGTTTTTATCACTATTTCATATGAAACTGTGCTTCGATTTTATGCTTACTTTAAAAAAAGTTGACGAATAGTTAGTTATAAAGATTAAAGGCTCTGTCTCTCAGTCTGTCAGCAGAGTTTTTTATAAATGTCTACGTAGTAATTCAACTACAAATTAAATTGATATTTTAACACAATATACTAGTAATTTATTATTTAGACGTGTTGTAATGCAGAATTCAAATTCCGCTTCATTAATTATAAAATCGAGCGAACAAATCAATCTTATTGAGAGCAACGCCCACGACACGTCTCCGAGATATATCCTCGAACGATACAGCACGCTTTATGCAAATGAATAAACTAACACTTTCTATAGAAAGCTGTGCCTCTTAACGAACCAAATCAAGCCTCTATTTCATTAGTACGTAGACTGACCGTTTATTTAAAAAAATACTAATACATCTAATGAGTTGATATTTATGTTTAACATTTTCTAAGGGGTTCATTCATCTCAAGAAGGACTGGCGTCAGGCAGACCGGCCGTAAAAATTTTAGCCAAAACCTACTCTACTGTCATACTTAACATGGGAAAAGGTCGGGAGATAATGATTATCTAAGGGGATAGCGATTGATTTCTCTATAAGCCTCCTTTAGATTTTTGGTTACCTATGAGTTAGTCTAGTTTTTATAATGTTTAACAGGCTTTATACAACTACATGGGTGCTTAATAAAGCTAGATTTAGATTCCATTGTGTAATGTCCATTAAGTTCAGCGTTAATGGCTAACAGTTAAAGTTAACTTAGCTAACTAACTAAGTTAACTTAACTACTAAGAATAGTTTATCGGGAGCTAAGTTATATATCGCCTTACGACAGCGCGGAGCTTATCAGCAATGAGGGATGACGTGATGCCGCATTCCAGATTGTGAGCTAAATTGATTTATAATGTGCGATAAATTATTCTTATTCGTCATTTAAATATCTCCTGTTGCTCTGATGATTGTTAAAAACATACCAGCTCTCACAACTTTATAACCTCAAAGAAGTTGTCAGAGAAATAGATATGAGCTGTCAAATATTAACCCAAAGTTTTGAAAACTCTGAAACATAATCGAAATAATGGATAAGACCAAGAGGTGCCTTAACTTTTCAGTTTGTGCTTCAAGGTAAATAAACTTGTGTGCTTTATTCTGTTTTTTTTTTTCGTGGAGGCTTTCAAGTACATAAACTTAGACTCGGAAACAATAAAGAAATGTTTAAGAAAAAGTATTTAGTTAAAAAATTATAGAACCAAACAATAACTTCATTAGCATTCGGTTTGTTGTCGCTGCAGTAAAATGGACCACAAGGTCGTATTATTTATACAGGCCCGTAAGACTAAATAAAACAACAGTTGTAAGTCGGAGCGTAAACGTCAGCTCCAAAGTATTCAACTGCGTCCTGCAGAGGTCGTTGCTCGCAATCGAATACTTGACCTTATCTCTTTACTGAGTGTTTTTTTGTAGACAAAGAAGTATGGATTAACGGGCAACGTTCACTATCCATTATAAATATCGATTTAAAGATATGGTTAGTTTGGTGCTTAGAATGTAGACTCTCAAACTGTCATTATTACGGCTGGCAACACTTTCGTATCTTAGGATTTAAAAAAATCCTTGTATTGATTCATATTTAAACACTTGGGCTAAACTTTTTTGATCTGGCAAATATTTTCGTAACAGAGGTATAGCAAACGTATTATCATTGTGACCCGGATTTAATGGCGTCGTAGACTACTGCAAATGCGGAAATAATAAATATTCTGTAATAGTCTCTCGAAACAATTAAAATAATTGTGAGCGAGAAGGCTATAACACGTACATGTTATGAAATACCTTACCAGCTTTTATTTACAACAACAAGATGGTTTTTTGTTTTCGTTGGACCTCAACAGACAGAAACAAAGCTGTGTTTGCACTTAACTACAAAAAATGACAGTATACACCTAGACAGCCTTCTATTAAGATGAATAGGTACTAGTGAATACTGTGATGTTAATAAAATGTACTTCTTTCTGTGTTTAAATGCCATGTTGCTTGTTAAAAGAGTAGCAACAAAGTACTGTTGCAGGAAACGGTTATTTTCTAATCATTACACAATTATTGTATTTACAAATATGGTTTTAACATGTTCTTAGAGAATAATAAATCGACCATATTACTTGCTATTAAAGCAGGTAGTAATTTGTTATTTTATTATATAAAACTATATATTACTGCCGTTTAACTTGTATTTACATCCAAGAGATATTCGTAGACGCATATATCTATTCGTAGACCTGCCGCAGTTTATCTCTAAAGTCCATATTTAGAGTTGTATAATTTTTTCCCTCTAAAATAGATGTTTATTTACTTACTTATATATTTAAAAAACTTCTGATCATCACCTTTATTGGTAATACAAATAACCAGTTTTAAACGAATTAATTTGATATATCACTTTTATATAACTTGTCTACTGTCTTATATACTTGTAGTACTGTCAAGTATCATTTGGTATTGTGTTTATTAACAATTGTTCAGCGAACGTAGCTCCTGACTTAGGGAGTAATTTAAACATCACTTTTTACACGTGAGTCTTGCGCAGTTACATACGGACAGCATGCCTAATGGGTAGCAGGATACAATATATACACTTGCTTATAACTGAGAGAGTGAGGTGGCCGGAGTTCCAAATTTATCCTTATCCATAAAGCACTCACGCCAAAATCAACCCCTTTGTGCTTAAGCAGAGTTTACGGATTTCCATTTGGCTCGATCCAGGCACACCTATTTTACTTTAATGAATGCAAAAGAGGTGTGGCATATTAATTATATGTATTTAATTCAATAATTTCCTTTTAATATTAGATATAACGCCATCTAGTTAAAAATACAAAAACTTTTTACTTAATCGAAGCTTTGCGTACTTTTTAGCTTTTAAGCTTTAATTATTACCATTGCAATTCATAGTGAATTTTGTATTCAATTTGTCAAACAAAGAAGTATAGATAAAGTGTAGTTTAATGGAACAACGCGGTAAATTGTAATAACATTGACGCAAACAATGATGTTCATTATTGGCAGCGGACGATAATGCTCCGATTCACACAATTGTATGAGTGACGCGTTTCATCAACTTCCCGAACAAAGGCAACAAAGTTAACGGTCTTCTTAATAATACGTAATCGTGCGTTCCGATTAAACAGAACGTACTGTTGCGTTCATTGGACTTGGACGTTACTAATGCTTAAGGTAACCACTGACAATATCACTCATGATTTTTCGTCTCATTGTACGTATTAAATTTCACGTATTTCAATTTTCAATAGTTCTGAAACATTCCTCTAGCTTATTTCGAATGTTTCCAAACTTCTATGCATGTTGTGGTCTTCGATTATAGGTACCTACATAATTTTAAATTGCCCTATTCAGCATGCCACCGAAACGATAAATATATAACTCTGCTCAACTCATATTAGACACCAGCATTTGATATTATTTTAAAAAAAATCCCATCTAAAATCTTATTGAAAAACGTCTTTGTGTATAGAGTTTTTAAGTTATCCCAACTCATCAATTTATTTCGCCCAATTGTTCTTATACTTGAAAAGTTTTACTATCAATTTTGCTTTTCACTTAGCACTAACTTCTGTCTTAACTTAAACTTGACTTAAGATTTAATCTCCTTACTTGGCGACGATAGTAAATTGTAAAAGTAGTAGATATCAATTAGAAACCTCCTTTCTAGTTAGTATCAGCTTTTAAATACAAGTATATCTGTAACGGTGTTTAGTAGCTAAGTGTGTTTCTTGTAACAGACCAGTATGCTTTACTTGTCTTCATTAGATATACAGTTTCATGTATAAATAAAAAGCATACTGGGCATGTGATACTAATTCCTGTGACACTTCTAAGAACTTAGCCGCAAGGCCTCGTTCATCAACTGAGTTGCAAATCGGGCTTAATGATAGGATTATTGACCACATCCTGTAGTAATAAAATTTCAATGGAAACAGACAGGAACATTGTCTTATTGCCGTTTATTTTTCAGGAATTTTATTTTATTTCCTAACCAATCAAAAAAAGAAGGAAGTTCTCAATTCACTTATGTTTATTAGATTAGAACTTCGAAATTTATGAATCGATTTTGAAAATTGTTTTTGAAATCGATAACCTTTGTTTCTAAATTGGTCTCATTTAATTTTTTTTAAATTCCGATAACTGATTCAGGAGTTATTCAGGATTTTTTCAAATGTTTGTCGATTTTTTTATAGTTTTACGACGTTTAAATTATTAACACTAAACACATAGATAAAATTTGCTATTATGTGAAACAAAGTGCGTAGGATTTAATTAAAATTTCATTATCCCGGTAATTTTGAACCCAAACCCTTCAGACTTTAAAGCTGTAATGTTTACTCGGTTCTATTTTAATTATTTTCTTAATTCTATTGTTTTCATCCATCCACCTATATATGTATGCTGTATTCATGTAGAATACTATTTTGAGTGAAAAATCTACCAGCGATCAAAATGTTAATTTATTTTTAACATCGTGTTGATGTTTTTTAATCTCTATTCTTATTTATCTCTTGTCCCTCATATCACATATAAGATAAATAAGAATTTGAAATAACTAAATTATTAAAATTATTGTTAAGTTCATTTCAAATAAAACTCACCTTTGAGTAAAAGTGACATTGGTTAATCAACGCGTGTAAACGTTTTTGTTGTCAATTGAATAGAAACGGCAAATTATATTTGATGTTGCATAATGAAATGTCAAGGCTGGAATTATCTATGCGTCCGTCCGTAGGACAGTACCGTGAGTGCCGACTGCCTAAATTAACCAATATCATGGCAGGTACCTTAGTTTTAGTTCAGTTTGTGCGATGTCATAGAACATTCGTAACATTGTACTAAATTGCATTAATTTATCAAACTAATGTAATTTTTTAGTTTAATTTTGTAATGTTAAGTTACATATTGGTAGTTAACAACAATGTTAAGGAAGATGTTATTTATATCTATTATTATAAATGCGCAAATTATAAAGACACCCATTTACTTTAAACTTCTTTGACAAAACAAACACTTTCAATTACTTCCAATGAATTTCCGGAAACCTGAAATATTTATTAATTAATCATTATTAAAAGATGCAGTGATCGTAAACCGATTTAATTTAATCCAATGAACAATAGCAATAAATTCAAAATAACGAGATCCATATTCAGAGGACAGTTTATATGTTTTATATCAAACGCGGTGCCTAATAAGCCGAAACAATGCACAAGTAATTAAAATTTCTAGACGCCGCGGCACATAGACATGTCTTATATGGAGTTGTAGAATTTTCCACTACCTACCTAATAATGCACTCGTATAATATTTAGTATTAAGTATTACCTCCGCGTGTATTTATTTATTAAATCAATATATAACATTAAAGATTATCTTAGTCAACGCTAGGCATATAATATACTAGGTATTTTAAACGACGCTTTTAAACCCACATGGTAAAAGATACGAATGAATCCATTAAGCCAAATAGTTCCTCTAGTTCTGATAACGAAATTAGTCACAACTCGACGAACGGATGAATGTCGTATTTGTACCAGTAAGAAATCATGAACTCAGCGCCCTAAATTATTTTAATTCCAATAAATTAAAACCACAACGTACGGTTTACTTCCACACTAGAGTCCAGGAAAACAGGAAAACTTGAAAGAATACTTATTTTTTATTGAAAATACTTCTTAATTCACTTTGGGCAACTTTGTTATATAAGAATTATGTATATTAAACAAGTTATTTAAAAAACACTTTTAAGTTAAACGTTTTTATTTGTATGTGCACTGAAAATTGTATTGTCATCTAAATTAAATGTGTGTACGAAATTTCATATCAATCTGACAACGGGAAGGTGCTTAAATTTTAATTTCTAATTTTGACCCAATTAAATAAATTCCGTACAGGTCGAGCTAAATAAAACCGTTTAAAAACAAAATTCCCAGTTTTTCCTGTCATGCTTGTAACCCGCGTGAAGACGTGACGAGTTGCTAGTCTAAACTAATATTATAAAGTGGAAATATTTGATTGTTTGTTTGCATTGAATAGGTTCTGAAACTACTGGACTGATTTTAAATTTTTTTTCATTATTATAATCCTACATAATCCCTAATTAACATAGACGATATTTTTTTTGTTTAATACCCGTGCGAAGCCGGGGGAGGCCGCTAGGGTAGAATAATTTTACAACATACGAGATACTCATGCGTAGATAAGGAAATAAGAAATTGCCGACGTTGTCATAAACGTGTTGTCATTTTAACTGAGTACGTGTGTTCATTCCTTTTTCGGTTATAAGTTGTCCTTGCAGAGATTTCCTTTATTAATTAAAGATCCTTATAGCAGTGAGCAAGTAATAAACAAAGATGTTTTTTGTTGGGACAACTTTTTATTGCAGAAGGTGGTAAACGAGTAAGCCGTTCACTTAATGTTAAGTGACCGCTACCCATAGACAACTGCAAGAAGCTAATGAGTTGCAGATACGTTGTCTATCCTTAATGGACAGCGTAGAGGATAAACAGAATAAAGGATATTTCTTTTTCCTATCCTTCCCCTCTCCCGTCAAATCCTCTTCCCCTTCCTATCTTTTCCATATTAGAAGAGGAAAGGACGGGAAAAAACCTTAGGTCTCAGGCACCTTACTCATCGGACAAAACGCAGAAATCCTTCTACTTCATGCCTATTTTCTGTGATATCGTGGTAATTCACCGGGCTATTCGTACAACAGATGTCTTTGTTGACGGCTCTACCATTGTTACAAGTCAACTTTATATACTTTACATAACTTTTTGTTTTAAGTCTTATACCTTTTATTTATCGTCTATTCTATTTCCGTAATAATTAAATAAAATTACTCTATATAAATAATTACATAACAAATCAGATAAAACATACACTTTCATAGTAAATAATAAAGTCGTTTTCTCACAAAAACCTACGATAAGTATTATAGAATCTTTAGCTTTTAAAAACACTGAATCATTATCTATTGTATAATAAATTAAAATAAATTTACCTACTTTTTTGCACTCCTTGGGCAAAATTCATGTTTTTGTTTCTCATAAATTATATTTTTGTCAGAGTTTTGATTAATTTTTTAATTCCATAGTGAAAATATTAATTTATAATAAGCTTGTATATTTATTATTTTTTTATTTTAAAACGACCCGACAATTTCCTTGAACAATAGTCAATGGATGTTGAACGAATTTCAACAACCATATTCACCGTTTACGCGTAGTTTCTTGTTAGTTCTTCGCTTTCATTCGCAAGAATTGATGGTTGTGTATGAGAATAATAAAGCCCGAAGCTCTAACAGCTGAGACGTAATTCAACTTGGTTACATAATATATGCAGTAACATCCCAGGTTAAGGTCAAATTATTAGAAAGCTCTTTGGTTAAGTATTTTAAGTCTAAAGTAAAGATTCAGATTATGCGGCAATAAAAGCTGGGCCAAAAGTACCTTCATGATGAAAAACCAAGACAAAATAAAAATGGTAAAAATCAGGTTGACTAAATAAGAATAATTTGTTTATTTTGACACAAATTAAACCACCACACCACTACCACCCCAAGGCGAAGGTGCATGTAAATTTTGACAGGACAGTATTTACTCAAAGCATTTGTCGAATGCCTTTTACAAAACCATTCCTAGATCACTTTATCGGGTAACCTGACAGTTATGGTCAATTATAAATAATGGTTATCGTATAATTTGCACTTTAACAGACATTTAAATAGAGTTGACTACAAATAAGGAAAAATGTTTGACGTAGAGGTATGCAAGGCAGGGCCGTTACTGCATTACTTACGTATATACCGTGTATTTAACTTCATGCCACTTGTAACTAAATGTACAAAGAATTCAAAATAATACAGGTTCACCGTATTATTGATTTCGGGAAGACCAACGGCAAATTTTACATAATAAGTATTAAATAATAAATAAGAAACAGACAGCCAATAACAGGTCTTCACGATTAGTTGACATTTTACTGAAAAACATTTTTCTAAAAAATGGCGATATAAGGAGCACCCATAACCGACGAGCATGTATGCGTAGATGTATGAATGTAGAAGAAGCGAGAGAGGTGTGCCAGGTTCGTGCCAAATGGAAATCCGTGGTCACTGCCTACCCCTCTGGGTTACGGGCGTGAGCGCATATTTATTTTTACATTGTGTGAGCAGTAACATACATTTATGACAGAAATTTAATTGATAACCATTTCTGTTAATTATAAAAAAAAAATTAAAATACCCGTCTAACAGATTAATACTAATTGTTGAGTTAAAAATGTCTAGATCTTTAATACCAATTTAATTTTTTAATGCTTATTAAAAAGGGAACCAGTGCGCCACATTATAATACCTAATAGTATTGATGGCCACAAACATTTACTTATTTGATCAAACATTTTCAGTCATTAGAGTCAATACTCAAGTGCCTACACCGGTGTGGGGTATTCGAAAGTTTAATATTCGTCACGATGTGACTAATAAAAATTATATAATTATGAAAGTCGTTCTAGCAGTTTGCGGACTCAACGGGGGGAAGTAACGCGACCTCAGAAAATACAGACATAAAATAGAGGAACACATTCTTCTGCACTTCATCTAATGAATGAGATACCACAGACTTCCCTTACAGACACAGACTTCCATCCACTCCTTGTCTTTGCCTTATCCTACAAACACCTACCCTAATTTTTCTTACACATAGACTGGGAACGCGTGTGTTTGCTATGGATGTTACTGGGTAGCGGTTTCATAACATGTAGTGAACCTCACGTCCGTTT
>JWHW01057472.1:183125-195905 GCA_000931545.1 Papilio glaucus
TGGGGTATTCGAAAGTTTAATATTCGTCACGATGTGACTAATAAAAATTATATATGAAAGTCGTTCTAGCAGTTTGCGGACTCAACGGGGGAAGTAATGCGACCTCAGAAAATACAGACATAAAATAGAGGAACACATTCTTCTGCACTTCATCTAATGAATGAGATACCATAGACTTCCCTTACAGACACAGACTTCCATCCACTCCTTTTCTTTGCCTTATCCTACAAACACCTACCCTACTTTTTCTCACACATAGACTGGGAACGCGTGTGTTTGCTATGGATGTTACTGGGTAGCGATTTCATAACATGTAGTGAACCTCTCGTCCGTTTTCCGTCCTCTATTAAATAGGTATATTCATACATACATTTTTTCTTTATTGTTGGAAGGATCATAGTAAATTACCAAGTGTTATACATATCAATAACAATTTATGCCACATATGCAACAAAAAGTCGATAAATACAATATCTCGATAAATATAATTACACATTTTTCATAAATATTTATGTTCTAAACAACAATTTAGTTCCGTAATGCTTTATACTGTATAGAATTGACAGCCAATCGTGGAATATTAGAATAGTGACGAAGTTTAGGTGAGGTATACGAAGGCGTATCAGTTACTCGTGCAGCGCGCACTGGCCACGGGCGGCCGCAGCGCCGATAAGAGGTCACGACACCGCAGGATGTCTTGTCCACACATAAAGGACTCGTTTGTCCCTCTGCGATGGATCGTACACACGAACGCATAGCCAACAAAGTAATAAGGATGTCCAGTGTGTGTTACGTACCCGCTTATGAATATTAACAGCAGATAATATTGATGACATTGCGCAGTAAATATTGGTTGTTTAATGGAACGGACCGAGTTGGTATTTCAAGATAGGCGTCCTTAGAATGAGTTTGTTGATTGTTGGTATCGCTGGTAAACATTTTACGGCACTAATCATAAAATGTGATGTCTGTTAGTGTGTTCTGCGTAATCTTTTACTTATTATTTTTATCTATTACGTAGAATGAAAGCAATTAAGCAACTCTTCATCACATTACATTTGTAGTGTGTTCATAATCACCTACAAACATCCGACATAAGACCTGTCTTGACAACAACATAGATAAGACTGTTATTATCTTGAGGATCTTAAATTGCATAATTATAGTATCCTGTATTTATTCCTATATTTATTATTGAACTAAACTTTTGAAAGCCTTGTGCGAAATTCAACTATGAGTACGTTTGAACGTACGAGGAACGACACGATATATGTAGGTATTTCATGTCCGGGATCGATTCAATTACACTTAATTTAACTCCTTTGAGAATACATACACCCCGTTGTGTTGTATGGTCGAGACACCAATTGATTTTTAATCGAATTTTAATTATCTAATTTGTACAATCAGACATATTGTTCGTGTCATCGATTCAAAGAAACACAACGTCTTTTCGTTGAGTTTATTTATTTATTTACCAACATCTCCTGCTCGTATCGTATGTAATAAAGCCAATGAATTCGTCACCTCGCTAAGTAGATGTACAAACGGTAAACCCTGTTCGATATAAAATTTGTGACCGTTTACGCCGCTGAGTCAGACTCCTGCGTCACAAAAATCCACTGTGACTCAGACAGCTGCGCGCTTCTCTCGCATTTAACAAGTTGTTCTTTTTATTTGTTCGCAGAATGAAAAATAATGGGACCGAAGATGAGAAAACGAAAAAAGAATCATCCGATTATCGTCGATAGTCGGAATTTCGTCCGGTGCTCGCTGACGTATCCCATTGCAACGCTGCCTGTGATCAACACCACATGATGAAGAAATTGCGCACGTCCGGTGTCCGAGTCGCAAATTGTAGACTATATTTTACATATAATAGGCACTGCTAGGTATTAGAGTGTTTATGTAATACCTCTGTGATATTTAAGATGATTAAGTAATGTATAAGGTCGTATGATTCACGCCATGCCACTTGTTTTCTATGATTAGTAATCTCGAATGGTGTACGCACTAAGTTATAAGTTGAATGGGCGCTGACGCACAGTAGTGATGTATTGATCTGATATATTGCATATTTAAATCAATAATTTAAGACGGAATTTGTTGACAATATTTATGTATCGATTTTGAATCCACGTTAAATCTAACAGTCCGTGAGATCAGTCAATTTTGATCTCTTTGACAATTACAATAATGTTATTGAACGAAAATGTATGATGAGGATTAACGACTCGCTGCGTCGTTAAGTGTTGTAACTGCCGTTATTTAAAGTGTCCGAGCATCTATGTTAAATCGAAGTTTTAAATAAACATATTTGCAAACATAGAAATAAGTATATATGTGCTTTCTGTGCCTAATGTTATATATTACGGTAGATTTATCAACGCATAGAAACCGCTAAGGAAATAGATTAGTACCTAATGTTTAGATTTCAATAAGTAGATAATGCAAGCTTTGGATATTACTTAATAGTGTTTAAAAGACGATGGAACGAAAGAAATCTGAGTGGATGATGAATTAAAGGAGAGAATGTAATAATACGATGAGTAAGTGTTAAGACGGAAAGTAGGATGTTGCAGTGATATCTCACCGACTGCGCGTGTAAATATTTTAGGACGTGGGCGTTATTGTGAGGCTCCGGGTGTCTGATCAACGGATCTTACTCTGACTAACGGGTTTTAAAGTCGTTCTCGTCGTTGAATGTAGCATCAAGCTTTATTACTATAGTTTTAACGTTTAATATCTGAACAGTACATTGTACTAAAGTTCATTTATTAAACGCTTGTTTTCATAGAACTTTCTCTACCATTCCATTGGTTTTTTTATATTATTGCTTCAAAAGTTCGAAATCATTTATTAAAAATTAATTGTTAATTTACACAATTGCTCAACGACTTGCATAAAAAAAAGTTCCTACATCAATTGACAATTCAATAAATTTTATTTGATTTGTAGATCATTTGTATAGATCTTAAGTTAAACCAAAGTCAACTTTTGTTTAAAACTAAACAAAAATACGTGTTATAGTAAAAATTTTACCCAATGTACGTTTTTATTATAACAATATTTATGATTCTTTTTAGAAAAATAGTAGTGTAATTGTTGTTCTTTTGCTCACAACCGTGGGCTTACACTGACGAAAACATTCACATTGTTGTCTCAATTTTCAGAGAGATAGATAGAGAGAAAGGTTGTATCTCGACACGTTTTTACGCTGGTGGAAACCACGGCAAAGACAAACTGTGTATGAACACTCGATTGTATCGCTCGTTTTATTTTTGGGAACATATCTATATATAAGTTGTACATAAATGTATGATTAAGTATTTTGTAGGCTATGATTGCGTTGTACTTGAATAAATAGCCTTATGCTTTGTAAATATATTTTTAAAGATTTTTTTAAATAAACCATAGACACGTAGAGATAATTTTCTTTGCTTTCGTGGTTACGTACTCTTGGAGTCCTTGGTTATTTTTTACCTTTTATCTCATTTAATAACATCACATTATTTATTTAAATTTTATTGTATTTTTTTGATCATTCATTCATGTATAACATTCACAACCTAACAATGAATCTCGTAATAATCTCGGGTGTAAGTATTTTTTATATATTTTGTAAATTTGTAATGAACCATGTGTAATTATAACCTAGTCAATAAAATAAAATAAAAACAGAATTATTTTATTTTACATTTTAAAGTGGATTTCGTCGGAGACTTCATTCATCATTCGCAATAGCTAACTAGATGCGAAGGATATCGAAGAAATTTAAATTGTTTCTAATATTTAGATTCCTGAGAAAGCTATGGCTAACTTGCCCATCGTGCACGTGT
The DNA here is from genome assembly GCA_000931545.1 of Papilio glaucus. NCBI lineage: Eukaryota > Metazoa > Arthropoda > Insecta > Lepidoptera > Papilionidae > Papilio > Papilio glaucus. The sequence goes on from JWHW01057472.1 coordinate 186,965, forward strand.
GCTCCCAAGCTGCCATTGATCCAATATACCTTTCAGAAGTCTTTCCTTTTTTGTCAATAAAAAAAAATGTCAATCCTATTTCCCATTCTTGTCAATACTGAGAAAACAATCTACCTTTGACGTGGTACATCCTCCACATGAAGTGTCGTTATATATATTAGCACGTTGTTTTCTTAGAGGCGTTAGATAGCCAGCGACATATAGTTACAAATTGATACATTATTTTGATGGAAGAAATTGGCAAATAAGCAAGCGGTTCACCTGATATTAGAGGCTGCTCCCTATAGGCATCACGCTAATGAGTTGCAGATTAAACAGAAAAAAAGGATATTTTACAGAAGGAAGGATATTTGACAGAAAAAAATAAAGTTTCTGGCTGTAAACCAAAAAGTTTTTGTGGGCCATTGTAGATTTGGTAAAGTTAAAAGAGATGATCTATATTCAACCTTGGTTGAGTTTGGATTGAACAGTGCTCTGATACAAGCATTAGTCTCTATAAAGATTCTACTGCTTGTGTTACGAGTAACGGGGCCTACTCAGACTGGTTTACCATCGATAAAGGAAAGGGCTGTGTAGCATCCCCGTGGCTGTTTAATCTCTTTATGGATGCTTGTTTGAAAGCTTTGAAAGACGAAAAGTGTGGATTAAGACTGGGACGAGTTAGTTGTAAAATGTCTCTTATACGCTGATGACCAGGTCGTGTTTGCGTCATCAGCGGAAGACTTACAACTTATGCTGAATGTAGTGAATGATTCATTAGAAGGTAAAGGTATGAAGATGAATGTAGATAAGACGAAGGTAATGGTGTTTAAAAGAAAACAAAGTAAGACAGTAATTGAAATAAATGTTAACGGTAAAGAAGTGGAACAGGTGGATGAGTTCGTGTACTTGGGGTGTATGTTTAGTACAGATCGTGGCATGTCAAAGATTTTGAACGACGTGTGAATTCGAGAAATAAAATGAATGGGGCTATAAGTACAGTAGTGATGAGTCAGAATGTGTCTATGAAGGCTCGTCTGGCAATACACAATGCTGTACTAGTCCCCACTTTAACGTATGGAAGTGAGACCTGGGTTTGGCAAAAAAAGCATGCTAGTAGAGTTAATGTCGTTGAGATGCGATCCTTAAGAAGTATGTTAGACGAGACTTTGAATGATAGGATTAAAAATAGCGTTATAAGGGAAAAGTGTGTCTTAAAAGTGGACGTTGTGACTAGAATTGAGATATAAAGTTATGCCTTGGTTGTTCGGGTATGTTTAAAGGATGAAAGAAGAGAGAATAACGAAACAATTTTTTGTTGCAAAAGTGAGTGGCAGTGTTGGGTAGGGGGCGCCCTAGGAGAACTTGTACGAAATGCCACAAACAGGTGCGAAATTTTAAAATGCCTGTCTTTGACCAGCGTGAGCCGCACGCATGTCTAAAGCTCAAAATGCCTGTTAGATGGTAGGGTTACCATCTGACAGGCATTTTGAGCCCATAACCGACGAGCATGCGTAGATGTATGAATGTAGATGAAGCGAGAGAGCTGTGCCAAGTTTGCGCCAGATGGTAATCCATGATCTCTGCCTACAACTCTGGATTACGGGCGTGAGATCATATTTATTTATTTTTCTTTTTCTATCCATCCCCTTTCCCGGCAAATCCTCGTCCCCTTTCCTTTTTAGAAAAGGTTCGGAAGAGGAAGAGGTCTGGAAATGGGACTCCAATAACTCACTTATTAGACGTAACGCGGAATATGTCCATTCACGCCGTCTATTGCGAGGCTAGAGGTGAAATATTTGTGCAACTGCTGTATTGTTGCGGGCTCTACCACATTGTACTTACTTTTAATTACAGTGGAATCCTATTAAATAACCTCAACGGATTTCTGCCGAAGGTTTAAATAAAACAAATAAATCCAAAATTAAATAACTTCTTTTATTTCAGAGTCAAATTTGTTTTCTACATAAACGTGTTAGAATGACGGACGCCGCAGCATTAATTGACCATCGCACTAATGGTACGCGTCGCCGGCTGTGACGTCACGAGTGGGGGTGGCGGGGGGCGCAGTTTAGTTCTAGACACGGGAAATATCGTATAGGTCTATATCGTGTAGGTCTTGAAACATTTGATACACTACAAACTGTGTACGTGATATTATTGCACGCGAATGTACGTACAGTATGCGTCAGATAGCTGTGAGCATTCGTGGAATTAAATGCCAACAGATGGTCAACAATTCATTTCACACAGTCAGAATAAACACATTATACATTTTTAAGCAGTAGGCACGGTTAATCACAACTAACAAATTTTTAGTAAAAGATTTTTTGATAGTTTAGAAAGAGAGAACAGCATGGATAGAAGCAATATTAAATCTCCTTGTACTGGAAGCTGTGACGTATATATATTGATATCGTATACAAAAAAAACAGATTCTGACTGATCTGAATATGAAGAAATGAATTTAAGCCAATTTGATCATTTTATCGTAGACTCTTTTTTACAACTTTTAACTCTCTTTACATATCTGCAAATTCCCGGAGCTGACTGAGAGAGCTAAAAGTTATATTTCACAGGCACGTGATAATTTTGATCATTTCGAATGCTCACCGCTACCCGGCGCTGACTACGAACGCCGCCATGTGGCCCGCGGCTTGCTCCTTTTGCCCGCGATGGTGACTTATTTATACCAAACGGCCGAGATGGATTGCGAAATTATCGCATCGCACGCTCCACTCCCGACTGCAACTTCTATATTACAATAAAGATTTAAATTTACAAACTATGCAAATACGATCACAAGTACCCCACCGGTTCCAACGACGCGATCCCGAACATTCTGCAAATCCAAAGGTAACAACTAGTATCCGTGTCTCCGCTACGTTCCAATGCCACAAACATCTAATTTTTAATCAATAATCAACAATTATCGCCGCCTCTAACACTACACGCTCTTACCATTATATAATACCCATCGAGTGGAAAAATAATTTTTGATTTTCCATTAAAATCAACGTAACATCTCCCGCGCGAATCGCACGGCAAAGTAAAATTAGATTACAAGGCAAACGCAACGCATTCCGGGAGCGAAACCCATGGCGAGATCATGGACGGAGCCGGGGTCGGAGAAGAGATGATAATATTTAAATTTCTTTCACCTTCCCTCGCCCTAACTCTTACCACGGGCCCTACTTAATAACTATGCATCAAAGGCATTTAGTGAACTTGCCTACCTTAGGATTAGAATAGAAATTCTGAGAACTACGAACTAGGTTGTTATGAACAAAATGAGTTCCGTCCCCGGAGCGCGCGGTGACGGCGTCGGCCCCCGCGCTGCGACATCACGCTGTGTGGAAACCAAATACAAACAGAACATTAACTCCGCGTAAGCCTACACATGTCTGCTAACGATAGCATATTTATTATCAAACTTTAAAAAAAGAAAATTGATTATTTCTAAAAGTAATGCGCAAAATTATTAAAAAAATAATCAAAATCAACATTTTTTTTGGTTTTATTTAATTTTTAACAAATGTTTTAAAAAAAAAACTAATCATCGATTCACGTATCGTTCAATATTTTATTTGTGAATTATTAGGGATCATAATACCCGGGAAGGGAAGGGAAGGGAAGAAAACAGTTCAAATTTAATATGCTACATCAAGTGTTAAATTAAATAAAGTTTGTCAGTATAGTTTCCGCAGTGTGGTGTCATGGCGCCGGGGCTCGCCTCCGTACGCATATAAGAACACTTCATTAAAACAGCTTTCTTTATATTTATACTACACAATTTACACATTTATATAATAGGTTTACATTTTTACACAGCAATAATAATTGTTTTGTAGTCTTCATTATAAATACTCTATATATTCCAAATTGCTAAATATTGTCGCATATTAAGCATGTTATTTATTCATATGGACAACTCAACGTTCGCCCCAACTTTAAAAAAGACTGACTCCAGTCGTCTCGCGTGTTAACGTCATAAAATCATGAGGGTAAAGGTGATAATGTTATATTAATGTTTTAGAACGTTTTAGTCACGGGTTTATTCCAAACCGAATTACCGAAATACACTAAAAAACTAACTATGAATTTATTTGTTATAACAACTCCCAGTCGGTCGACGTGAACGACTCATCCACCCACTAATGTACCGAAACAATTGTTAGTTCAAATTCAACAAAACGAATATTCTATAAATGCCGACAATATTGTCTTTTGCCTGGAATGACACTAAAATGTTTCATACGATCGACTTCTAAAAAGAATCACACATTGTGTTAGAATTTCGGTGACTTGCAAAGTTACAATCAAATTTTTAACAAAACAGAAATCGTGTTAGTGAATCAGAGGAATATAAAAAGATGCACTCACTCGCGACAACACTCTAATGGTAGAAACACCTGGATAGAAAAACATTTGTTCCAACCGCTAATAATTCGGTTATTGTGACAGTTATTTAAATAAAAATGTATAATTTTAGAAAAAAAAGTTATGGCAAAATATTGGCGAAGTACAACAAATCTCACCGAATATTTAAATTACGAATTAGATCCAAAACCGCTGGCAAATTATGCTAAGTGTTCAACTCTCACGATCACACGTGACCGCAGTGTGACCGTGTTCGCACCGCCGAAAACAATCAAACAAAACATGTTGCTATCACTCTCTTTCTCTTTGAAAAAACTGAGATGACAATATGTTTTATGTGAATGTTTTCGGCAACGTGAACACACGGCGAGGAGTACAAAGTGAACAGAGCTAGTTTGCAATAAAACTAAACAGGACAAATAATTACGTTAGGAAAAGCATATTGACCCGCAGACTTGAAGTCTACGGTCAGGATCTACAATAAACTTGGCCCATGTATTATCCGACAGCATTGGTTTTATTTATAAAGATTAACTAAACTTCTGTTAATTAGAATGTGATATTGAACAAACAATTCATCGATGAGTTATAAATTACCTGTAATATAGTAATATCACAGGTAATTTATTCAGTAGAAAACGTTTGTCAAAATATTCATACTATGTGTGCACAATAACATGACAGTTGCGTGGTATGCGACATGGAAGCAGGTTTAAGTGACCGCCACCCATAGGCATCTGCAACAATCTAACGAGTTGCAAATGCGTTGCCTACCTTTAATGGACAGAGAAGGAAAAAGTATATTTTCTTTTCCTATCCACAACCTCACCTGTCAAATTCTCTTCCACTTCCCATGCTTTCCTTATTAGAAAAGGGTTGGAAGAGAGGACTACATTCGGCCCTCCGGCACCTGACTCATCAGACCGAAACCGAATACTTCTACTTCACGCTTGTCTTCTATGAGGTCGTGGTATTTTACCGGTCGGTTATTATGCCACAGTCAATGATAATTTATACTATAGATATGTTATACGCATGTCTAATGACGTAAAAAGGATATCAAAATTAAAATATAAAGATAAAGAAGACATTTTTGAGTGAATTAAGCATAAATGTAACATATACGCGAATTAATCAGAATATATCTTGTTTATAAGATTTCTTCTAGTGATTACCTAACTCTTTAACTGAATAATACATGTTCCAAGTGTCGACATAGTTTTTTAACACAAACAAAAAGTGATATTTACATAAACAATGCACAAAATATAAAATATTAAAAGACATAACCATCTTAAGTATTTTAGTTAACGTTACATTTTATAACACTATGGCATTGCAAGTTGTGACTCGGCCGCGCCAGACTGAAGCCTCCGCAAACACTCGCTACTCAACAGACATCTTGCAATACTAAAGCCGACACATATACTCGACGTATACACATACATGTATAAAAATATAGGATCAAGCATTTCTTTATCAAACGAACGCAAAATGATTTGTGTTAAATACAATGGTTTTTAGAACATTGTTAATTTTAGTACAAGGTTTTATATGAACAAAGCAAGAATAGTTACTGTTACAGTTGAAAATTTACGAGCATAAATATTACATATTAATATATTTGTTTCTTTGCATACAAACAATAATATATGGTAACATCCAACTGAAAATCGCAAATCTAAAAGCGATACGTCGGAATTATTCAACAAATCTCAATTACTAGATTTGAGCCAATGTCTGAGGAACATTGTTTTTATATGATTATATAAAATCAAATGCTATAATGAACAGGGTGAAATTCCTAATCTTTGTTAACCGGAATGAAGTTAGCCTCAACACGTTTGCGCATATAGATTAGTTTAAAATAAACGTGTGTTCATTATAATTTTTCTTTGCGAGTGTACACGTAACATTCAGATAACTTCATTCCAAACAAGAAATAATGCGATTGTTGTATATATTAATATTACATAGACGGCAAATATAAAAAAAATGGTCGAATATCGGACAGTGAGAAGATTTAAAGTACTGTGAGAATGATAAAGAAGTTACTACACGAAGTGTTCGTGTTGGTGTATTTTACATAGTACACACAGCAGCATAAGGCATATTGAAGGCCTCAGTTCAAAGAGAAACATTTGAAACTAAAGACTTGATCTTAAACATCTCATTCGGCGTTCGTCTATATCTAATTTAAAGCCATGTAAGATATTAAATATAGTTGGTGTTGTTCCTAAAATTACATAGTATCCACGCTAAGGGTTTCTATGTCTAATTTGTAGTATTAGTATTGGATAGGTGCGGCCGTCAGTCCGAGCGGGCGGTGCGGCGCGGCGAGGCGCGGTGCGGACAGCCGAGCCTAGTGCCGAGTGCCGAGTGCGGGCAGCGAGAGTACTGCAGCCGACTCCTTTATGGGTCCCTGGTGGATATTAAATTATAATTAATAGTTATACTTAAATCACTGTCACGTTAGCTACCATTCCTATGCCCTTAAAACAGTATTCGCAAATATTTTTATATGGGCCGCATTTTATTTAAATTTTTGACATAGGTTTCCTCCTGGATGGCAACAAAGGTCGGTCCTTTGCCGTTATTGTCTATTGCACTCCTGCAAGCTTGATTGATCGGTCCGGATTGATGCGACTGCCATTCAAGAACATTATTATTGTATTCGTAAAATATAATAATATAAGTAGTATATATGTATAGGTTGTCGCTTACCTACGTCTTCCACTGCTGCGAAGTGTTGTGTGAAGGCGTGGAGGGCTGATGCGATTGCGTCGCCACCCTCTGCACCACCTGCACCACAAATAATTACATCAACATTAAAACTGAAAGATTTTTTTCTGCAAAAGTGTTTTATTGTGCACTGTTTTTATACATTATTGAGATAAATAAAAATACTATCAAATTTTGTAAATAATTTTCAACGTTAACTAAGTTTTAAGCTTGTGCTAGAATAGTTCACGACAATGACAAAATGGTGGAGTTGAACTTATTCATACTAAAAGTATTACCTTTTGGCGCTTAATTAATCTTTAATATTTCAATTATTATATATTAATTTGAATTAAATGTATATGCATTTGTGTGGTTGTGTGTATGATGCACTGACCTGTTGCACGAATGCGCGCGTGAGGTGGGGGGCGCTGCGCTCGGCCATCTCGAAGGCTCGCCGCACCTCCTCCACGGCGGCCGCACTGCTCGGCCCGTGCTTGCGGCTCAGCTGCAATATTCAATATATGACTTGTTATAACACTGGAAACATAAACATCACAACAAGACGTACGCTTGGGATAGAGGCCAAATAGGAAGAAGGAAGAAGGAAATGGAGAAGTGTAGAATACTCTGTCAAATTTCCTAATAAACTCGTCAAGGTAGGATGCGGTAATCGGAGTATCGCGTATTACAGAAGGCCAATGTTCAAGTAATGTATACTATTTATAATCTTGCTTTTGTGTTTCGTATAAAATATTTTCCATAGAATAACCGCAGGAAATCTTAAATATGTTCCTGTACATTAAATTCTAATACAATTTGCAATGAAATTTATTTGAATGCTGTAGAATATGGATATGGATAACATATGATTATTACCTCATCGAGCAGTGGAAAGATGAGCTGCTGGAGGTACGCGTGCCGCCGCACCTTGTTCTCCTCGCTGTTCACTCCTCTATGGTCCAGAGGGGAAGCCTGCGGGTATCATAAATCACTATAATCCAAACTCATTCATCTCAAATTACAAAACACCTTTTCAGGATACTGTAACAAAAAATAAACCTACCGCAAAAACGTGAGTGTATTTGAACAGTACAAAACAGCAATCTTAAGAATATTCAAAACTCAATAGTTTTTAATGTAAAAAAACACAGTAAGTTATTAAAATAAAAAATAAATATAAAATATGCGCTCACGCCTGTAACCCAGAGGGGTAGGCAGAGATTATGGATTTCCATTTGGCGCGATACTGGCACACCTCTCTCGCTTCTACTACATTCATACATCTACGCTTGCATGCTCGTCAGTTATGGGTGCTCCTTATATCGGCCTTTTAGTAAGCCACTAATCTCATCGATATACGTTCTCCTAGGGCGTCCCCTACCAAGTTATTATATTGATATAAATAGCTTAGTATCCGAAAAACATTTAGGGCCTATTTAACAATGTCCAAGTACAAAGTCCTGAATAAGCTACTTGCAACTTATCTGACGAATAAAGTCATCGATGGCGTTTCACAATCTCCAAAGTGTGGTATCTCCAAATAACTGGTTAATAAAGTGCCAAGTAAATTATAGGTTGGATCATCCATCAGCTGCGGATGTTATTAGGTGGTTGTAGTTTTTTCTTGATTCTTTCTTTGACATTTGTCTTGTTTCGTTTTAAATTAAAAAAAATGATATATGCTTTCACATGTTCCGTACACGAAACGTCAAAGTGCGACGTTGCCGAAGGAAGAAATTGACACATAAACTTCGTATGTCAAACGCAAACTATTTTAACGGGAAGTTTTATATGTCAGCTGATTTATTTGACAAATAGTTATTAGGATCTATACTCAGACTTTGTGATACATCTGGTT
>JWHW01057472.1:208849-254771 GCA_000931545.1 Papilio glaucus
CTTAAGGCTTCTCGGTAAGATACTGTAGCGAGAGTTGTGTCGTATACGAAAAGCGTCGCTTTACGATTTAGGGTACTTCATTTTATGAATGCGTATTCGTAATCAATTATTCAGTCGAACCCCGAGAGGGGACCGGGAAAGGTTTCCTAACGTGACTGTTGTTACATCCATGCAATAAAAGTCTTAACGGTTCTCGCTTTGATTCGTTTCTTTTTCATTTCATGGTCTTTGTACGCGAATCGATTGAATTGATATCAAAAACTGATGAAAAGGCAACGAAAATAATGATAACGTCAAAATTTCGAACATTCTAGCCTTCTCCTGTGAACGTAATATCTGTAAACCACTCGTTATTGCGTAGAATTTTTAAAAATCTGGTGGGGTGTCCCACCAGCTACATGTTTTTAAAAAGGTAAGATCCACCAATATGGGAAGACCACCGTCATCTTAGATGTCAAGCCAATAACATTTCTTGGCATAATTCTATACCTATATACTTATAAAGCGTAATAATCTCTGGAATTACCAATCGAACTTTTTATTTCTTCTTTATCTTTTTGCATTTAACATTCAACTATTTTAATAAGCTTTAAGCTATTTTACTCACGCTACAACCCTGGGAGCCGACCGAATAGACGCTAAGCAAAAAAGAGACACGATGAGCTGTAACGGTTGGAGTGCACCTCTCTACGAAACTCTACTCTAATTGGACAAGTTAACACTTGTTCGAACTTTATTTAATAGACGTAACATCTTCGTGCGGACAATTTCTACGTTGCCTTTTCTAGATCAAGTTACATATATCGAAAATCAGCAGCTAGCTGCGTACCACAAGGAAATGCGACTAAAAATATTGTTTATCGCGAACTACTCTATTATTATTTACTAGTAGGTAATATGGTTCCGTCTAAATTAAAAGACATGACGGGTGAAACCGAGGGACACAGTTAGTCATTTGTATGTATAGTATGTCAATAATCTAATAACAAACAAGATACTTGATAACACATTAAATTTATGACACTACAAATGCCCCGCATAAGCGTCACACGAGACTTTGGAAGGCACTGATCCATTCTCACAGACCCCCGGGGAGAATGCATACATAAGCCATAGCTTATCGTTGTAACGACATGAATAATAATCGTTATTAAGACATGTTTAAACAAATAAAACGTCTTCTAACGTTAAAACTTAACCGTTTGTTTCATTTTTCTAAAGATTACTGCCTCTTATTAGTTTATTCTCATATATTATGATTATATATGATCAATATATATGTAGTTTTTTTAGTTTAGGATTGGTATATCTTACGTGACATCTTAACTTAAATTATAAATGCGAATTTAGTTTCTTTGTTACGCTTTAACTTCATTAACGAATCAACCGAATATCCTGAAATAATGCACACACATTGTCAGGGGTACAGAAAATGACATGGGGGCCTTTTTCCCGAAATTACCTGCTCCGAGGAATAGGAAAATACATAAAACCTTAATTTACAATATCTGTTGCCGTGGTAATGTTTTGACCCTAACAACTTATTATAACATAAACATACGCAGAATCATCTAGCAAAAATTCCCATCGTGAAAAATAAGCTACGCATAAGTGCTAAGCTGCGGTCAACAGCTATTATCAGATATTACCTAAACTTAACATAACTTTTGTTTCTTAACATGTTAATAATTATCATCAAATAAATAGTTCAATGACAGCCGATGACATCCACAAGCACTATTCTTTCAATAACGACTTCAATATAATTCAACATAAAGTCTACTTTTTCGATTAACTTACATACATGGTGGTTACACCGTGACACACCATCATATTATCGGTTTGTTGCAAAATATTTCATTTAATTAGGTCATCGACACATACAGAACAACAATGATTCATACCGAACGGTCGCTGCGTACGTGACAAAACATACAAACTATATTCGCCTCGGACCCGCAGTGTTACTATCGAGAGAAATCCGATACAAATTTCATCAGCATCAGTTGATTGAAATCAGTGAGTATGGTATACATACGGTATTGGCGGCGCTTCTCCACGTGTTTCGGATTGTAGCTGGCTATATGGACCGACAACGATTGGAAATTAACCGATACAGTTATCAAACTTATTTTAATTCGTAATTGAAATACTGCTATTATTTAAGACTAGCACTAGACTAGCAGTTGACCACGGCTTCGCACGCATTCGTTTTTTATTTTACTCGTTGGAAATTGTAACTTGATCGATGATCTTGGTATTACCGGTACAAGCAGTATAGTTAATATTTTTCTATCCCAGGGCAATGTTTTATTTCTGCGACAAAAGGTATTATGTTGATTTCTATATGCTAGAAAATATGTGTATTTTCATTTGCGGAAGTATACGCAGTTATATATTTGTTAGGATTAGATTTTTATGCCAAATGAAAATGTAAAAACCCCAGAGCGACTGTCCATGTTCTATTATGAATGATTTTGATTACATATCCAAGCATACGCTTTTGCTCTGTCCCTTTACACTCTCTTATATAAACAATTGATACCTCCTAACATTTATTAAATAAAATCAACAAACCAACTTGTCAAACTATTGTAGAAGTTTTGTGCTGTAAATTCCCGAAGTAATTAATTTGTCCACACATCTAACAACTGTTTCGTTTATTAGCTGAACAATAGAAATACTTAAATGTATACTAATTGAGGTTTAAAGACCTTACTATCTTATTCTGTACAGGTCAATCAATAATCTACAACAAGTCAATGTCCATTTATTTATTAATCTCCTTAAAAATTTAGCGGTACTCAAAAGGTGCCCAAATTTTGAGGGAATTTTAAAATACCTTATTACTTGGTACGTTGAGTTACAAGCCAGTTCCTCGCCTAAATAGAATTGAGCGAGCCCTTCTCTCAACGTGCCGCGAAGTGACAATTAAGTCGAGAGCGGACAAATTAGATTTTTTGAGAGTTCACTTAAATTTTAAACTCCTCTTTCGTGAATTTTACCGCAGTTACTTTGGACTAAGTACAGAAATTGGCCAAGTAATTTATATACATTTTAAGAGTCTCACGGTACACGAAAGATATTTCTCCTGGGGAATAGGGTAAGGTAATCGCATCAGGACGGCACGGCAGACACGCCCCCTCCGCCGGGTTCAGTCTTGATGATGGCAACTGAATGCAAATGCTCCGGTAATATCGTCGGGGGTTCCGTAAGGGTTCAGCTGAGTCATGCTCGGGACGTAGACGTGTGTTATTGTATTGTGTGCGTAACAATGCTATGGTCTGAACTGGATTTACCTACCTAATGCGCACTACTCAATTCAGTTAATTCAATATCCTACTTCCTACTAATATTATAAATGCGAAAGATTGTATGTATGGATGTATGGATGTATGAATGTTAATAGTCTTTCAAAACAAAACTACTGAACGGATTTTAATGAAACATTACTATAATATAGCTTATACATCAGAATAACATAAAGGCTATAATTTATAGATATTGTGTGAAATGTCCAATAAGTATCAAACAAGTGGAAAAAAATATAGAGATATTCAGATCAATCACAAAGGGTTCAGCTTAGGCTGGAAAAGCGTTGATTAAATTAAATTACTTGGCGGGTGAGACTGCAGGGCATAAAATTCAATAAAAATCATCATACAGTACTTTAATGTGGTATTTCAACTGTTGTGAAGGCCTTAATCTCCAATAACGTAGTTATTTCTTCACATTTTTCGACTCAGACTTTATCTACATATATGTACCTACATCTATATAATAAAAAATATAATAGTGTATGTAAGATAACTTGTTTACAATTTAACCCACCATATAGATTATAACAATTACAAATTATAAACGACAGTAAAATTTACAATTAATTTCTTAACTCCCAAGGAGGGTTTGTGTTTGGCCATAGAAACTGTAGCTAAAACCTTTACAGTATGGGCTACGGGCATACTGTGCTGACCCCACATGGTCAGGGAAATGATGAAACAACAATAAGGAGAGACTGATTTCTGTAAGGTTAACGATGTCAGGCGTGAATTAGATGTATTTATTCTTATGCGTTTCGTTTGATGAGTGACGTGCCGCCGGTCACATACTTCCTACTACACGAAAGCATTCTCTTGAAGCGGGGATGAACCTTCTCTTAAGTAACAAACTGGCAGCCACCGTGATACATTAGACCATTAAAGATTGTAAAGTTACTTATTAACATAAAACTCCTATAGTAGCACATAAAAAAGTAATTTCACAAGTCATTGAGTTTAGCAACAGTAAAGCTGCGCCTTTGCTTCTCGTTTATCGCGAGGCATTAACAATTCATGAGGCGGTAATGATCGCCGATGCAAATGCGAGCCTCTACCAGTATAACTGTAGCGCAATAAGACAACAAAGTGAATAGTCCTTGACCCAAACGCCGGCCGGTCCGCGCGTGCACTTTTACTATTTCGAACTATTACAAGCGCAGCTGCACTCTATATGTACTAATTCGACTTTGTTGTTCCAACAAATATTCACACCGTAATGAACATTATTTAGAACCACACTAACGTCTAATGTATACACTTCACAATTAAAAATAATGTTTGTATATTTTTCATGATAAAAAATCTGGTATTTCGATTCCTTTAGAGTTGCATGCTGTGTTGAACATAACAATAGCAACACCCATTTAGTATGTAAAATCCTGACAGTTTTAGATGACAAGATTTAACACTATTTTAGTAAATATTTACTTTGAATTGTCCTAAATTTATCCAGTTGAATAGATCCAGAGTAAATAAATTTAAATACTCGAAGAATGAAGACAAAACTAATGTTTGATACCTTGTATGCTGGTCCGCTTTTAAGCATACATTTACTGTAAACAGAATAATGTACTAATTTATTCAATCATTAAAATGCCGTTACAAATTTAAGCATTCGTTTTCGGCACCACTCGAACTGGATTTTGATAAACACTTAACAGTATTTTTCACCGTTGCTAATGCTCTTTACCAGAGGTGTTAAAAACTTGGCCCGCGAGATATCATACTTAGTAGTTACTCTTGGAAGCAAACTTTTTTTTTTATAGAAGAACGTACCAAAGGAAAAAGTTCACCTGATATGAAGTGACCGCTACCAATAGGCATTTGAAACGAGCTGAGTTGCATTGCCATGTTTCAATGAGATACAATTTGCATTGAAGGGGACGAACTACAAAAATTATATTTCCTTTTCCTGTTTATCCCCTCCCCTTTCCATCCTTTCCTTATTAGAAATGGATGGGAAGGGGAAGAGTAGTAGAATTAGCACCTCATTCGAAACGGAGAATACTTCTACTTCAGGCCTGTTTTCTGTGAGGTATTTGGGTAAGGGTTTCACCGGTCGACGCAGCCCATTCGTGCACCAGATATTATTGTTGCGAGCTCTTTATGGATTGTATGTGTGTGTATGTATCACTTTTTATGTATTGGTTTCTGCAAATACGGCTGTATGTATTAGTCACTAGCTTGGTCGAATCCGTGAATACGCAGGAATATACTGCTATTCATCCGACCCCGATAACGCTGCAACTCTACATGTTTTATAATTAGTTACGTGTAAAACAAATTATCTCGTTCACGAAAGCTAATCACTTGAACCAAATCCACGAAGTTATTCACAATAGCAGGGCTTCCCACGCGTCAGCAATTGTATCACGCGGTCGCCTTGTAAGCAGCATATTACAGTACTCCGAACATAGTGGAAATGTTAAGCAGTTACTATTTCAATGAACTGCTACTTACGTCACGAACCGGCTTCGTTTCTAATGTTGGTGTTGTTCCGTCTTGTTAGATAACTATCTATTGTTATGTACCGTAGTAGGCTATACAAAAGAAAAAGTCAATAACAATAGTCTTATGATATTTGAATTTTACAGACTGTATGTAGGTAACTGGAAGTGAGAATTACATATCATACGTTCTAAATTTTGTTACAAGGAGGATTTAGAATTCCAGATTTGCCGCTAGGTGGCAATGAATAGAAATCAATCAGAAAACAATCGAAGCTAATTTTGTTAGAAATTATATATAAATTCGAGATATCTAATAGACATTAAAGTATTAACACCCTACAACTCTTCGGGTTTTTGCGGTCGCTTATGGGCAGAGTAGTCACTTAATCACATGAATTTCATTCCCATTGTTACCTTATTCTATAAAAAGTATGTATCCAATCTGTTGCTAACAGCTCAATCTCTTTACAGATGTAACTGGGCGCTCTCATTTAACAACAACCACTGAACTGTTTGTACAATTACATCGGTGGTTATTGTTTTGTTACTCCAATTATTATTGAGTCAATATCTGTAGAAATTCGTTAGATAGATAAATAATCCGTATTAGTTCGGTTTCAGAAATCAACAAAGAAAACACTAGTTGTCTAACCCGCAAGCAAACAGTGTTGTTTTGTGTCAGAGTTTGCATTACGTGTGTAAATAACATTTTTAGGACAAAATACGATTCTTGCAATAGAACAAAAAACGTAGTCGAGTCTAGGTATTAAAATTAAATGTTTATTGTAAAGGTTCACTTTTCCCAGCGTACAATATGTTCGTTAGATTAAGTAGAACAAGATGACACATTTAAATTCAGGTTACATTAGCATACCATTCATTAATAAACAAGGAACAGCGTTAGTAATTTTCTTGTGAAATATTTACAGACAATATAACCACAGCTGTCCTACTTCATGCTAACCTTAAGGTGTTTTGTTTATTTTTCCACTTAATATCTCCCAACTTTATCAGTGCTGGGTTCCTTTCCATTACTACCGCGACATCTATACCATCGAGTACAAACAGTGCAGCATATTATTGATATGATCTGAAGTCTAGGCCCATTTCCGTTTAAGCGGATTGCAGAGTAATCCGTTTAGTACAACTTCGCATATTACCAACCGTTTTTAGCGACACAAGTATAGATATATAATTTTATACAAAACTTAAATTTGTCAGAAAAAAAATAAAATTAAAATTGTCAGTATACGACTTCCGGTTAGTACGAAGTAATATAACCGGTCCCTTGGTCGTCCACTGTACTTATAACCATGTAAACAGATAAATGTTGTTGTTTACAGCAACCTTAGTATCATAAAGTTACCTCATTGCCGAAGACAAATTGCAGCAGAGATTCCGAGAGCTCTGGTGGGTAATTTGAACTGCCTCTAATACATTAAATCTTATAAGGAACGGAAACAAATCCATCGCTAAGCCTGCGTAAGCGGGATCCACAGTAAATTGCCATCATTAATCTTTACCCTCTTGTCCTCGAACCATGAGGAAATACGATACCGGAAATACTCGTAATCAAGAGCAGTAAAATTCCCTAATATCCCCAATAAAAGTTCCAGGTCAAGGCCGTCTTTTAAATAAACAATCAACATTATTAAGCTTAATACGAAGAAGAATTCGTATCAGTCTTCTAACTGTAATACTGTGCAAATTTCAATTAAATATTACTCAAAGCCTTGTTTATTAATGATAATACATTTTTAGTTTGGATTTTTAAAGCATCGCAATTAGTGAATTGAGGCTGATATATAATCTAATATTGACGAAGAGGAAATTCGTGTGTAGTGATGTGACCCATATACGAAAGTCCCACGAGTGAAGCCTCGTTGGAAATCAATTACTCGGTCTATTGTCCCTTTTTAACAATGTATCTCTTGTGACTTAAGGCCTCGGGGCAATTACTCCGGACGAATAATGTACTGATTATTTTAACTCTTGATCTCTTAGTTTTTCTATACCGCCATAAACTCAACAATTTAGGTCTCTTGTAGGCTAATCTGGTCGGTATAAGTTTACATATACCGACGATATTGTGCTGATTTGTTGATGCGTCACCACACTTGCACGGACGCAAACTGTTTTATTTGCGCAGCGCCGCAGCGTTTCCCGTTGCTAGTTCGCGCGGGCATGGCGTGCGAGCGCGACATAACGGGCCGACGTATCGCGCACTGCATTTATCCCGACTTACTAACGAGTGGCTTTCAGTAACAGTATTGTTTTCGTTAAACTAAATGTTACTGATGTCTTGTTAAATGATTCTAGTCTAATTGAAAGTAGTCGGTTGATTTCGTTCGACTAGTTAATAAAAAAACGCAATCATTGATATAAGAGACACAAACAGACAAACGTAAAATTTTCATCATCAACAACTATGTACTCGCAAAATAACGATTTGAGACACGACGTTCTCAAATTGGGTCTTCGTTCATCCCTAATCCAATAAAAATAAGAAAGATTTCTTTTGGAAAATTCATTTTAAGTCGATGTTATGCACACGCGGGATGTTATAGTAACCGAGCGGATAAAAGTTTTATTGCGTCCATAATTCCGAACAATGTGCGGTAATTGACGGTCCGCTCTCGTCCGCCGCAATCGAGAAAACGTTCGCAGTTAAGATGAATTGACAGAAAATAAAAGCAAAAACCAGGTTTAAAATGCAAATTGTGAACATGCAATAAAATTAAGTTGACACGAACGAGACGTGACACGAAATTAATAAAGCGAAGATGCTAAATTTATCTCCATATATTAATATAAATTAAGTCTCACTGAAGAATAAACTTATCGAATATTAAAGATTAATTTGCCAAAGAACATTTCACATTCACCGTAAAGTGCAAGTTATAGGGAATAAGTATACGTTTTTATATTGAATGGGACTTTCAGAACAATTGTAGGAAAACCTGCAGATAGGATGCTCTTTACTCAACTGAATTAATCATATCCCTTTTGCACAGATACATGAACAGAAAAAATCTGATTAAAATCTTACCCCACCCTACCCCGACCCGTCACCAACATTGTTGGTCCAATAAGAAGTATTGGTTTTCTCATTGCCCCACGGGGCATTCGTTATCTAACATGCAATCATCAAAAATAAAACCCTCTTTAGGATTCACTATGAAACGTGAGCAATAAAAATATAACGTAAAAAGATATTACAGGAATAACGAATATAATCCGTACCGGCTTTCCTCGAGCCGACGCCTGTCCCAAAAGACAATTTCACCGCGGGCGCTTTCGCTACAAAGGATAAGATATCAAAATCAGCACGAGCCCAATAAAGTAGATAGGGAAGAAGGGAACGTTGCTAAGACCTGTGATATTGTGTATTTTTCTTTCATCATATCAGGATGGAATTCACGAGGACAAAGTTGTGTAGAAAAAATCGTTAGAAAATTATTCATGTTCTTACTTTGCATGATTTTACTTTAGTTTATTTTTTCACTGTTCTAAGTTTAACTTTTTAAACTTTTTTTTTTAAATTAAAGTATCTATCGACTTAATGTGATAATTTATTAAGCGTGTTTAAGGTCCGTTTATTATGTTGCTGCCAACCGCAGTGGCTTAAACAACAGTAAACAAATACTAGTAGCAGTACATAAGAATGGACAAATTAATAAATAACAATATTAATTTCATTGTATATATTTTAGAAGAAAAATATACTAACGAACTAACAACAGTAGTTCAAACTTCATTCAGCTTTAATCGTCTACCACAGTTCAATCTACGTAGTGTTTTCACCAATCTGCAAGCTAAAGCAAATTAAAACTGTTTCAAATATTCGTCTTTATAAACAAATGCTCACAGTACGTAAACTGCGAGCATTTGTTTTTGATGTTTTATTTTCCGTAGAACATAAAACATCAAAAAATATATAAATCTAATAAAAACTAAAATATAAAACGATGCCATTAATCGTCGAATTTCCTGTCGAGTTGGTACTGTGAATACATTTGTATGTTTCCATCTCCGGCGTTGCGTTGCGGATACAATACAGATGTGAATTTTCTTTTATTCTGTCAGCGGCACGGCCGCGCAGATTTACTGCGCAACAGTGTACTGACAACGTAATCGTAACTTTTACTGTTCACACATGTTCCAATCCATAAATCTTTCACCGTAAATATTTACAGTGTTAAAAATATATTCTTAATTGCAAAATAATAGAGAACGGTTATTAATTTGATAAAATAAGATAGATGCACAGAATTCTCATTAATTTATCGAGATCAAATGTGGAAAGCATACCCGCCTTATGGATGGACAACCATAACACTCTCGCCATCCTCTCGACTTCGTTTTTGGACCAACCTGACCGTCAGTAAGTTGCCTTGTTCAGGGAAAAGTACAGTTCTACTAGATTAGGACGGAAGTTCGGCGCATAGAGCCGAAGGCCAACTTGTTTCAAGCTTAGTAAAACGCCCGATAGAGATTGCTTTTTTGGTCAACGTCAATACTAATAGTAAATTCCACGAGAATGTTTGGATGTCACTGTATTATTAATACCATGTGCGTTTCTGTTCAAATACATTGACTTAATAAAGTAAATTAACACAAGTACTATTATTATATAGAGATAAGATTTGTAATTAATAAACTCCTCTACAAAACCGATATTTATAAATCTCTCACAGTTATATAACCTATGAGTTTGCTAGGCCTAGTAGCTGACCGCTATGTTGCTCATTTAATATAGACTCCCATAAATAATACACACGCAAGAAAACCATTTCCTAGCAACAAAGAGATGTACCCCAAAAAACATGACAGTGTCTATAAACTTCGAGCAAAGTGCACATTGTCCAATAAATTCGAAAGCAAAGAAAGTACCGCAATGGTACATTCCGGCGTACCGTCTGAAGTGAGTACCGTCTTGCTAGCGACCGCCGTATCCCGTATATCCGCCTTCAGCGCAGGCAGCGAGCCGGATGACACGACCAAACCGACCGCGCATTCACCGAAGAGTGTTTACAGGCAAGCGCTGCCGTTTTCGTAAAAGTTTTATCTGGCTTATAATAATTATATGTTTTAAAGTTAGTAAGATAGTTTATTTCCCTAATATTAATGTAAATATAGTACATGAGGAAAACATCACATAAACAGAACTGATATATTTAATATCAGTTCTAACACAAAAGAGTAACTAAAGTTGACTCAACCTCGAAGCATCATGATTTATTAATGCTACTTCCGAAGTTCCACGCCTGATCGTTAATCTCACTTCCATAAGTTACTTAAGGATAGGAAGATCAGATATAGTACTATATTCTTCATTAAATAAGTTTCAAATTAAGAATATAGTTTACTTTTTATTATTATCTAGGATATAACTCAAATCTAATTTGCTGATGGGAGTCGCCTGTCTTAAAGGGGAGATGGCACTCCACTTGTCTCGTCTCTATTTCTATCGCTTATTAATGTTGGGTAAACTTCACTGTATTCCGGTTGAAATGATCCCGTAGTCTAGTCTAGTCTAGTAAAATTGAACAAATAAATATCAATGTCAAAATTCTTATCATTTAACCTTTGTAAAAGAAAGATGAATGGCAGACTAAATAACTTTGCTCCTTCACTACTCCGTAGATAATTAAGTCAAGAGACTCGAAATAAATTTATCAACGTTAGAGAGACACGATATCAGGTGTGCTACAATGCAAACAGTCGAAATTTGTTCAAGTGGCCGCGCTGAGGAATGCGTTGCGTCACAAACCTTGAAGTGGTCTCTGATGGCTGCATGCGTTCGTATCACTCACCTGTAACAAAAATACCATAATCTTAATGATAATATTACTATAACCTTGCTAAGAAAAATTCCACAAAACATACACAACTTTTAGCGCACAATATCTTACACTGATATCTTAGTATCTTTACTCATGTCATTGGACATTTAGTACAATACGAAATACGTTAGATTTTTCATGGGTATTATACCCATGAAAAATCTAACGTATTTCGTTGGGCTGGGTTTGGGACTTACAAAAGTTGTAGACTTAATTGTTCTATTTCTAGAGGGTCTATGGCTGATCAGTTTCGATTTTTTTAAGGATTTATACATACAAATAAATCTTTGAATAAGATTGTGGTTGATGTACTCTGATAGGCTAAGGCCTAACATTAGTGTGATTATACCTAAAAGAAATATATTTGTAACTTTAACTAATATGTATAATAAGATCAAATATATGTATAAATTTATGAATATACATATTTGTTTAAAATTTGTTCAGCAATAATACACAAAAACGTAATAATGTATTGCATATATTCGTTAATTGAAACCGCGTGTTTGATCTATGTTTCTATCAAGCTGATTATATAATTGTGCAGACTAAATTCAATCTATTGAAAAAGATGCGTGGCACAGTTAGATGTCGGGTAGGAACGGTTTACAGCAAGTTAGGTCAGTTCGAGCCAGATTAGATTGGTTTAAGATCAGTTATACAACTATCTGCAACGATCAGGCTGTAACAGAATCACGTCGCATCGTCTGGACACCGAGGCACGTCCATAGTGAAGCGGTCATTGTCAAAACTATCGCTTAGGTCAGGCTTAACACTGTTAAGAAACAAAAATTAAAGGATCCGGCAAAATTCCGTTATAGTTACGGATATTTAATATAATGCCTGTTAAAACTTAGCTGTTACTACGTTTAAATAACTACGTTTTCATACGATACCTGTACAAACTCAATATAATAAAAAAGAATTGTAAACGAAATAACGTAGAAAAGGAACACGTAAAACTTTCGTATCAGAAGTTAAGAAATGAAAAAAAAAAAACAGTTTGCTGCACTCAACGCAGAGGCATTCGTGTAATAGCGGCATGACAACGAAAATTTCAGAGATGAAGATAAATAGTCTAAACTTATGTAGTCCCTAGTGGAGTCCACTGGGTGAGAGACCAGTCCTTTCGGCGATCAATGGGCATACGCCCAGGCCCAGCAGCGGGCGACTATTCGCTGAAACGACGACTTTGAATAAAGTACTAAATACCCTTCTGTTAATAACACTGCACCAACTAACGTTAGATTCTAGAAGTTTCTAGTTAGAATCTTCAAAGTTACAGCAATTACTTCTTTGGTTATCGGTGTATCAAGAATAAAACATTTTAATACTATTATTACATAGCAACACGACAAAATCCATACTCATAGGATATAAAATTCCCAATAATCGAATCTTTTGTTACAGAAATAAACCTCGACTGCGTTTACTTTATTCGAAATAAAATAAGTTTGAAAACCTTCTCAGCGCGAATTTACCAACGAAAACTATTTATGTTTAAAACTCTTCCGCAAAAGTGTCAGTTTAAAGTTCGAAACAACAGGAACTTTGTCATTACGGCTTGCTGTAAATTTTACGGTAAGTTGGTGTTTCAAAACAACTCAAGGAGGTGGTTTGCTTTGAAAGTTTAACTTTGTCATTGTTTAACTCAATAATTCGATAACTTTTGTACATAGTTAACTCAACAATTCGCTAATTGAAAATCGTAGGTTTTATGAATATTACATACATGTGCATCTATGGATGTCGAATTCTTTATTCAATCTTTCTATTCCTAGTTCACTAGAGAAAAACTTCTTAATAGTGTCCTAGAAAAATGAAAAACGTTTCTTATATTTTCCAAACCGAAGAATTATTACTATATTATCTAGTAATATACTTTCATTTAAGTCATTTGATAACGTATATTCTGGCCCATATGAATCAATAAATTGATTGAACGAAACATGGTTGTAGTGACCACGAAGATCAGATTTGGTTCACAAAATCTCGCGACACGTAAACTCTGGTGAAAGGCGAAGTGACTTGAGGTTAGGGACAATCATATATCTTGAAACTTTGACCATCCTGTTAACTGGTAACCCTTCAGGTGTTGTTAGTTAATTGCGTTATCGTATATACAATATCACATTACCATCGCACCATATACACGTCATCGTGTTACGACGCTGTCATAATGATTCTGCCCACTATATCAAAAACTAATGCTAAACATGATAACCTCAACGTAGGTCCATCAATCCTCGTGCTATACAACATACGTTATATGAAAGGCCTGGCTGCTCTAACATCTGCACTACAATGTCGTTCATCGAATACATTGTAGTAAGTTTTTGAGGTTTAAAGAATTCTCTTCTTCATTATTAGTGATTCTTTTAAAAATATTATTCAGAACTATTTTATTACATAACCGAAGAGCATGCATACGTAGATGTATGAATGTAGAAGAAGCGAGAGAGGTGTGCCAGAATCGAGCTAAATGGAAATCCATAATCTCTGCCTACCCCTCTTGGTTACGGTCGTGAGCGCATATTTATTTATTTTATTACAAACTGAACTATATTGAGAATTACACAAATGATGCTTATTATTATAACTTATGCTCACAAAAGCGTTGTGACCAAGGTCAGACAACTTCCGGTGAAAAGCGTTATCCAAACTTTTACTGCCTCATTATCATAAACACAAATGCTGATTTTGGTACAATGGACTTTTATTGGGTTCATTTGAATACATTGTAACTGAATTTTCAAATTGTTTACTATTTTTATAAACATGTTAATGGTATCCCAATACTAATTATATTATGGAGAATCACAACCAAGGCCAAATTCGACGCATCATAACTACAGCCTATTAAAGATTTATCACAGTATTTATATAGGTGGGTTCTGAATAAGCCAACATACGGGACAGCTCTACGGAAACGACATAATACAAAGGTTGGGCCGTCCTTGAATTATCACCGCAGGCATTGTCAGCGCGCACAATGGATAGGATTTGCCTAGGCCGGCCGCGCAACGGGCACGCGCCGTCGAGCAAAAACTGCACACGGCACAGACAAGTAAAGCGGAAAATTGCTTTCATTGTTATATCCAAACTTGGCAAGGATTCAAGCGCGACGCGGTTCGTATTTGGTCATTAGGTCTGACGGGCCGGTGCCGCAATTAGACGACATGTGTTCGTTATCGGCGGTACGTCATTAGAGGTCAGTTAGTGGTCGTCACCGGCCTCGCCGATGAGTACTGTAGACTTAACGTGATGTTATTGAAACAACACGCCACGACTTGTTAAGTAGTTTGCGGAATTATTAATAAATGATCAAATGCATATAATCGGACATATATAATGAAACTTCCAAATATCTGTAGGTCTCATAAAAATAGAACTGAATTCATAAACATACTATTGTGTACAAACGATTCAGTTATCAATTATAAAACTAACAAAACACCGATCACAATATTCGTTCACTTCAATATTTACAATTGTCGATACCCTTAATCATGAATCATAAACTCAATTTAATGTTCCAATAAAACTTTACCATTTGCATGAACCAGAAAATTAATACGCGTTAGTGACACACCATTAACCTTTGAAATTTCTGCCTCTAGTAGTATTACCATTTCCAAAATAGGCTAAGGTCGAAATATATCCTAGTAATTGCTGGCAACATTTCGTGACAGTTCGAAGGACACTCTTAAATTGATAAATAAGTAGGAAATTCCGATGGTGTTAATCTCATCGCCCGCTACTTGGGTATACGTAGTAAAAAATAAATATATTTTAATAAGATTGTCACCATATCAAATTTCTTAAAACGGTACGATGGATAAAGCGTAGAGATAAGATAACAAACTCGGCGAATTTTTAAGGTTATACAAATCATATCACAATGTATAGATACAGAACCGTATGAAGATATATCAATTAAATAAATTATTATTAGAAGAGGACGTTAGAAATGAAATTGAGAAAGGTATACTTCGATAAAAATATTGAAAGGATGAATAAATAAAAGTAACGAGTACATATAAGACTTCTCGTTTCCAACGAAAATGTGTGCTGTAATATCCTACCATATACCGACAATTCCAGCTTACTTAAAAGCGGGAGGCAGAGTCTCGTTAAATGTCAGATCTCGGAATGTTATGAAGTTTCCACGTTATACATTCATTAAAAGCTCGACATATAAAAGCTTTTTTATGCGAGACAAAAAGTTACAGGCAATGCGAGACACAAATCGAGTTACATTATATGTCATATATGTAATGATTGTGCTGTACCCATTAAAAAAAATAGGGCATCAACCGAACAGAACGTAACATACATACAAAATACATCAAAATTCATAATAAATAACGACTAATAAATTTAGAAATAGAAACGCTTTTAAATATGATAGAATTCAAATCTTATCTGAATCCTGTATTTTTATTGTTTTATGTATTCATTTAATCCAATGTAAAAAAAGTAAAAATAACCGAGTTGTTAGGTAATTCACCTAAAAATCTACAACCAATGAATCAATTTAGAATGACATTTATTAATTGTTTGAATTTTTCAGATTGATATCATTGACCTCTTACACAATTATATCTTGCTGCGGTTGTCCAAATTAGCTCTGTAGTAAAGTTGTGACGAGTCAAAATGTCCCTTAGCGATATGTAGTCGTGACAGCTTTATTCAAAGCAAAGACTCAAACATTTTTCATTGTTACATGATACATTGATAAAATTATAACAGCTATATTTTTGAACGGTCAGTCATTTGTTTTTCGTTTATCATGAAATTAAAGTAGCAAAGTATTATTACTAGAAATTCCCAATAGAATTTAATTTTATATTTAAAAAATTAACATGAATTTTGTATTTTAATAAAATTTTAAAAATTAATAATTGTATGAAATCACATGTTTAAATTGTTTTGCAAATAGTTTGTACGATACAAGAAGTAAGATGATCTTCCTATTATCTCATGACTTCAGGATCGATTCCTGGACGGTGTGTAGTCAAAAGATTTCTAAAGGTTATGTCTTGATAAAACATCATTAGACCATTCCAGACCAGTCTTCCGACCATTAGATTTATTCGGTCCCAAATGCTTATTTAATTTGAAAAGAATGTTAAAACCTACTTTTATTTACACTACGCACCGGTATAATTTAACATTTTCTAAATTGCATTAGCGTTATTAAAAACTGTTGGACATTAATTCGACCGTTGTCGACAGAAGAGCGTTGCTTCCTTAATTCTGTTGCATAGTTATATTTTCAAAGTGCTACAAGTTTATAGGTCACGAAGACGACGCGACAGCCGCTCGCCTCATTCCTCGGAAAATTAATTCGTGCACATGTCCGGCTTATTTTAGATTGGCTTTAAAATGCACACGGCAAGCGGTGATAGTTTATTACATATGAGTTGTAATTTGAATTGTGAGGAGTTATAACAATGATAAAATTTGCCGTTTGCAGAAATACCGCGCCATAGTAAACTAAATTACGAAAACCTTAAGACAAATTTAAAACATTTAGTACACTTGACAAATAGCAATATTGTTGTTCTTTTATACGTTTGTTAATAAAAATAGTATAGAAACGAATGATAGTGTATTCTTTTAGACAAACCTGTCCTAAAATGGTTAAAAGGTTTATGTAAGACAATACAACACGAAAGTCTATGTGTGACATACTTTCGTCGATCTGATACAGGACAGACAATAAATAAATCAATAGGGCACTCGACGGCGGTATCGGCGCGATAACGATAAAAACGGGTTTTATTGGCATTCAACCCTGACTATACGGCAGAGCAGAGATACGAGCGCATACATGCGGGTGATTCACCAAAAACGATCAAAGCCGGTAGGTATGAGCGGCGCGGAATAGAAAGGTGGCATTGTGAGCGGCCCACGCGCTGGTATCTGCGGGGACAGGGGCTTGCGACTGCTCTTGTGACGTAACTTACCCGATGAATAATTAAACAACTTACGAAATCCTTATACTGTAGTTAATGTTATAATTTAAAGTTTTATATTTCTATAACCAAAAAAGGTTTTATACTCTTTTAATAAAAATACATTATTAATTATTATTTATGACTCCTTTAAAATAAAACGAATACTTTGTAGTTTCATATTATTTATTAAAGTAAAACTATTCGTTTTATTAATAAAAAAATATAAAACAATAAATATACGAATACACAGTTTTCGACTTTCTTTTAGGATCCAGAAATAGTCGCATACCAAGTATCCTTCAAGATGTATATTTTTATCGCCTAATAAGGGAAACGAAGAATTAATCGCCATTTGATGAGGAGATGAAGTATGGTTTTGTTTCGGTATAAAGCTATCACGGCGATTGACTGCGCTACGAACAATAGGCACATAATGCAAAAGGCGTAGACCTCTGACTAATGGCCCAGTACGGTTAATAATATTAGTCAGCTTTTAAGCTTTACCATTGTTGACTCGTTCAAGGTGAACAAGAGAACTCAAAACATACATTTAGGTAATTAATTGAATACTAATAAATAGCTTAGGATATTAATTAAAAAGAAAATATTTGAACCCTTGTTTGAAATCTGCTCATGATTATAATCCAAGACTATTCTGGTAGGATAACAGATTATTGATACTCACGCAACAAAAAATTAGCTCGTGAATTTATGTAAGACTATGGTTTATAATTAACGAGTTATTTATTATTATCCTTAAGAACATGGAATCGAACTCGCACACACAGAGATCATGCTTCTAAGTCGAAAACGTTTATTTCTACAACACTACTACTACCTGCAACGTGCTATATTCCTATTAAATGATCTAGGGGATACCATTTTACCAAGATTTAAAGTCTTCTTGCCTCTTGTGGTACTTCATCTCACAAGTTCCTTTCGATGAAGCCATGATTAACCGTTTTATTAACACGCTATATTTAATTTTTTTTTCTCATTTGAACAGGCTGAAAACATTAAACTGCAATTTATAATTTCAGTGGCGCGATCGCCAGATCGAAACCAGGTCGTGATATGAAAATTAACTCCCGAACAGTGAACGACTACAGTTCTATTGATAGAATGCAACATAGATGCGAGTTATTTTAGACAAGTTTTAAGGAAATCTGGTAAATAAATGGATTGATCAATTAGATGTGACGGTGTTGGCGAAACATTGTAAACGCAAGGCTCTGGTATATTTCGCTCGAATTTAATCAGTATACGGTAGCGACCATTGTGGAAATCCATCGATCATGCTGTCACTCATTCTGTAGGTAGAGAAACTGGTTTTCTTCCGTTGCCGACTATTGTTTGTCAAGAACTTACAAGGATAAATTCTTTGTCTTAGTGTGAGTTATTTAATAGAAGTTAGGCTTTGAATACATATATAAATAAATATATTTGTTATTCACTCCTAAAGTAAAGGAAATATAGCGAAGAATTCTGCATGTACATTACCCACCCAACATTCGGTTATTTATACTTATAGTCAAATTAATAAAAATGTCACCGTAACTAACCTAACATATGTCGGTTAGTTACGGTTAACCTGACAGGCGTATTAGTTAAATCAACATTTGACAAACCTTTCAGAAACTGAGCGTAAAATTTTCATATATCGTAAATCTCCACGTATGGTACATAGCACAGTGCATGCATCCATGATGACCGTTGATATGCGACCGCAGGGGTGACGAGGCGCAGGCGATAACGCCGCAGGGGTTCCGACTGCGGTCACATACCACACGAACACCGAATACGGATGCGCACTTTACGATACGTCCATACGATAGGAACGTTAAAGCATTCCTACTTAAAATGAATAATTCATCAAATTTTCATCCCCTACTTTAGACCTTTAGCGTATGAATTTTCAAAAATCTTTTTTAGTATTCACCTACATAATAACAGAAATATCTATGCAAAATTTCAAGTCTCTAGGCCTAGTTTGATCAGTGCGTTGATATACCAGTCGGCTTCTATTTAGTAAGATTTTTGTTAAATTGAATAAACCATTAATTCTCAATATGCAGTGCATTAAGTCCCTTAACAAAGGCGGCTGGCTAGGCTTGTAATACAGCTGAGTCAGCCCGTAGCGTCGCAATATCCAGGTTAAACGAGCAAGCAGTTTCGCAACAGCGGCCACTCGATGAGCAACCGTGTCAATCGACGCTGCAATAGATAGCAATGCCGCGAGATTGCCTGTCCCATACCTGCATCCCACCGAACAATGACCTGATAATAACCTTTTTATAGGCATTGTACTCTGAAAAAGATTAATATTTGCAGATTTTATGAAGTTATACTTCTTTTGAATCGTTTGGAATAAAACTATGAGTATTTTTTTACGATGCGCGCCCCCTAAAAGCGATACTAACTTCAAGGAGTTACCATGACAACCTATAACAACTTTTTAATATTAACCTACAATTCCAAGTTATGTAACCAAACCACTAGTAATTGCTTTTAATGTCTTTTTTACAAATAAACTGTTGTTATTTTATTACGATAAAGAAGTATAACTTTTTACGTGTGCGCAAAGTACACACACACTTGTTTTAGCATTTATAAAGAATAACCTAGATCAAGGTTTTGCGAAAGCTAACCTCAGTCACAATTGTTTCTCAACACGATCAGAGGTGCCGAATACCAACCATTGTATCGACGCACTTATTGACAATCATTAAATAAACATCCAATGCATTCCTTGTATATTATTACTATATTTTGTTTACGATTACATTACTATGTTAATCAAATAAGAATTATGAAAATTTATAAAAAGAACTTATTTGCATTCTTTAACATTATTTACAGAAATAATAGGCTGTTAGAGTTATGATAATACATCTTATAGTAATGCCTGATAAATTACATTTTTCTTAATCGATTCTCCTTGGATGTGAAGAAATAATAAAGAAAATCATAAGGGCCTACAATTTCAAATAAGTGGTACTCTTCTCTTAGGCACCAATTTGTAAGTAACTTATGGTCTTAACGCTGCTTTGTATTATCTGGATCTTCGACCTAAAAATCATGTGATTGTCAATCATTGAAATGTCGGTAACCAACAACAATAACATTCAATAACCTGTGAATCATTCGTCAGATAATGCCACTGTTTGCCAAACAATAACAAATATTTGCAATGACTAAAGTTTTTTTATTTATTTATAAAAGTTGTTTGTGACATGAAGAATCACCAGTTTATTCACCTCTCTTGACTACCGAGTATTGGTTACCGCAGTAGGTAAAGACCGTCTCCAATTATGACTTCTTATAAAATCTCAGAGGGTGCCACAAGGTGGATCAAAAACATGTACGTTTTATCTCCGTAATACGTTCATTCACTTTGATCATGTGATCGATCGTTCGTCAAACAAACGACTCCATTAAATTTTCAACTGGGTCAAATATCCAGCGCGGTGAAATATAAAAAAATCAAATCGTCGTTTACTCGCGTGATGTGATCCGATATCACTTTGGCCTAATTACAACTTTCATCGGTTTTTCGCAACTTTCAATGAAATCGAACTGGAAAAGACATGTTAAAGATCAAGATAATCCTTGACTAATTGTAAGAATAATTAAATACATACTTTTATCTATTCTATAATATTACACATATATTTAAAAACAAACGACTTCGTAGTCGTCTAGCAGAATAGCTGTCTGATGTTGCCAGCCAGCCTTACAACAGAAATGCAATACACATGTAGGGAAAATGAGTGGAATTTCCACGACGTCATGGTTCTTCCCCAATGAATCCGGGCTTTTATAATATCAAAATTACTACTTTACCTACTGTTATCAATGTGATAAATGCATTAATAATAATCAAATATGTATGAATTGATAACTTATACTGACAATTATGTATTATAGGATATCGTTGCTTATGTACAATGACTTATAATTTAGCATAGCAACATGTGCCGTTGAAATAAAAAAGTAAATATGGGTAAAAAGTGTAGCATTTCTAAATACGTTCCCACTGAGTACGAGTCGGCACTCGTGACGAGAGGCCGTGGAGCGCACCCTACTCTGCCGGTCTGAACACACGTGCAAGTTTTCTTATAGAGTTTAAACACGATGCAAATATTGTCAGTACTTCACTCAAACATATTTCAATTTAACTTCTGAATATGCTTGTTTAAAAAATGGCGATGAAGATCGATTTTTTTTAATATTTTATAAAGGGATATATTTATGCCACTCACTCGCAAAGAAGGCATAAAAATGATTTCTTCTATTTACTCGAATACTATACGATTTTATCGTGTTAATTTTACGTTTTTTGTTCCCGACGTTTCGAGTACTTTACAGCACACAAAAAAAAAACGTAAAATAAACGCGATAAAATCCGTAAAAAATATTTTGTTCCGAAGGCATAATATTTAAAAAGCCATTAAAACTTAAAAAATTATCTTGTCCAATAATGTCCAATAATTTGAATAGTTTTGTCCGTGTAATCAGTTAATTCATTGTGTTACTGTTATTATGTGTACTTACTTTTATTATAAACGCCTAAAATTATATTTTATGCTAAAATATATGCATATTTTATACTCAAAATGCTATAAAATAGATTATTATTTTTAAAATATCAATAGAGTAACGAACCATACAAGCGTGTTCCTCATCGGACTAATTAGGCGGCCAAAATAGGCTTAAATTAACAAATTGGTTAAGCTCAGCGTTAAATTTTCCATCGAACAATTTTGTGGGCGACTTGATTAATGTTCAATTACCTAAATCAATAATGCTCTAATCCACGGCAGGAGTTTCTAACGCTATATGTTTATACATTATGTTATCCGTCAATATGTACATTATGTCGTAACATAAAGCACATAGATATGTATATGCAAATGTTTCGTCACGTGGAAAATCTTCAAATGACATCATAATGACCTTATAGTTAGTTACATCACTAAGTATGATATATGCTGTAAGTGGGCGATTGAAAATCGAAATCAGTTATGTTTATAGTATCGCATTAGTACTCAATTTAAGTGTCGTACATAATGAATAAGTAAAAACTTTGGCCAGCCGTCCACTCAAAATTCTTATTTTACATAACTATCAACGTGTTTCATAAGCAAAGTGTATATTGTATGTAATGGTTTAAAAACAATAGCTCTTGTGACCTCGATAAAGTATTCAGGCGTAAAGACAATTAAAGTTGCCTGAACCCATTTTTTCTTCAGAAATTATTTAAACGGCGCGGTCGATCGTCGATAGGCCGGGAGCTAACAATAACTTAGTGGTCAAGTCAACGGTATTTTATCGTACGTACATAATTCTCAAAGACTGGTGACCTATATCGAATCCCGCAAAGCGTATGTTTTATTTGTAGAACCACATTAAAACCGACTACTGTGAAATATTAATTTCAAAATTACATAGTACACTAACAGCAGGAGACTCCGACCTCGTTAGCAAAACAGCAAATTGTATTTATTTATTTCGTTACTTTCAACCTGCTAAATTATTCTCACATCTGCCTGCGTACTAATCCTAAACTATGACTATCTCTGATATCTTTTTGTAATAATTATTTAAACCGTAAATTAACCTCATCAAAAATATAGTACATTACCTTAAATTGAAAATAATAAATCAATATATCGATATAAAAGAAAAATTTCAAGCGCAATAAGTTCCATCTAGTTAAAAGCTGTCGGCAACTTTATTCTATAGAGATAAAAGCTCGGCCGGCGCGGCGGTGAAACTATTGCTTGCCGTAAATTAACACTGACACTTTCCGCTAAGCCAGCGCCGCCTGCCGTAGTCCTCTGACTCCACGTTCCTACAGATACGGAAATGCATAAGGAAATTAAGCGAGATGATTTACTATTGCGGCTGCGAAACGAAGCGGAAATCCTTCGCGGGGAAGGATTTAAAAAAAAAACTCGGCCAAATGCGAGTCGGAATCGCACACGAAGGGTTCCGTTATCTATAAAAACGGAAAAAATCACGTTTGTTGTATGGGAGCCCCTCTTAAATATTTATTTTAATCTTTTTTTAAGCGGCAACAAAAATACATAATCTGTGAAAATTTCGACTGTCTATCACAGTTCATGAGATACAGTCTGGTGACAAACAGACAGACGGACAGCGGAGCCTTGGTAATAGGGTCCTGTTTTACCCTTTAGGTACGGAACCCCAAAAAAGGTATAGTTTTAAAAATGATTTTTAATTCGATTTACTGTTCGAATAATAAGGTTGTTTAAAAAATATAAATTCAAATCATGATTATCTTTAAATAAATTAGTAAGTACTTAATTTATTGTTATTTACTTTGTTTACTTCAGACCTTATTGCGTTGTACCTATCATAATATCTGTAAATGATGCTAAACTAAACTACTGTATTGTCTTATTAAATACAAAGAAGGCATTATAAACTAGTGATTGTGAATCGTATACATCGGTCCTTCGATGAAGAATTAGTGTAGTTAGGTTGAATATACACAATAGGTAAACATAAAAAACTGTCACTACACACGCAGCTGTCAAAGTCCTGGTATGAAAGGAGAGGCGAAGTCTCAAAGGATTTCTTAAAAGCAAGAAACAACTTTGACACAAAACTTTTTATGTCGAAGTTGTTTGAAGTTCTAAGGTTTACTATTGCACAAATGTTTAGAGCAATTTTAATCACGTTATTGACTGTTAAGATAACGAAAATAACAAACTATCCACTTATTTTAAATGGATTAAATGTCAAGTTGATAAAAACATAAGCGACATTATATGTTTATCAAAATTATTGTACTAAATGGTTATACTAAAAAGAAAAACACTTTACATTTAGTTTTTTTCGACATTTCTTTTGTACTTGTATATTTAGAAAATACATACTCGTGTACATACAGGACAAATAGACATTGTTTTATTGAACTATACCCCGACAAAACTGCCCAATATGAGTCAATACTACCCTTTACTGCAATATGAGTCAATAATTCGATGGTCCAATAATTGAAAGCTTCACAACTTGCACACTTAAACGGAAGTCCAGAAACAGAAGACGCGCTTACATCCAAAGGAAATTGAATTCCATGAATCGGGCGATCACTTCCATTTGTCTTCAACGTGTTGGAGGCTTTGACTGAAATTAATTGTTCTCTGGACAACTATCCAACGTCACAGTGTGGAGTAGTGCTGCGTCTATCTAATGAAGTATTACTATTCTATGTAACACCGTCGCGCAATATCGCATGCATAGACAATCTGTAGTTTCTAATTTAACTACATAACCGTATAAAACTTCAGTGTTAGAATATTCTAGATCATATAAATTAAATTACACGGTTTTATCCACCAAAAGTTTTATTGTAACAACTAACTTCGTGATCGCGTTGGAATACAAAAAAAACACCCGTACAAATTCTTTT
The DNA here is from genome assembly GCA_000931545.1 of Papilio glaucus. Lineage (NCBI taxonomy): Eukaryota > Metazoa > Arthropoda > Insecta > Lepidoptera > Papilionidae > Papilio > Papilio glaucus. The sequence continues at coordinate 233,867 of JWHW01057472.1, forward strand.
TGCTGACCAGTGACCGGATAAAACAGCGTGATTCATTGAAACCATACAAGGAAGTTTTACTGAAACCTTAAATTGAATATTATCGAGCTAAGTTGGAAAAATACGGTAGGTTTTCATTAATGGCCGAAATAAATGTCGTAAATAACGTCGTTTAATAAAATATAATGGTCCAGAGATAAAGAAAGCAAAGGGCAACTGAATCATTCAATGCTAGAAGTTGTTTTAAGATTTATCATCAGTCAATCATTCAATCTTCGTACACTATTCGTATTATTATTGCACTATGTAAGTTCATGATTTAATATTGTTAGAATATAAGCTACCCATTTATGGCCTAACAATTTACTGTGCTTCTGCTAATACAGAAACAAACTTAATAATTTACTTGTATTAAGAAGTATTACAATGAAAAAATTGCTCAGTGTTGTCCTTAATTTCGACCATTTGGAAATAATGTAATAAAAGTCCGGTATGGCGTAGTTTGAGATAGTGGAATTTATGCAGGATTTAAATATTTATCACTTTAACAAATTATTATTCCACGACACATGTAGTCAACTGTGTATAGTACATAGTAGTTTTTAATAATCTACAAAATAAACAGTTTGTAAGTCTCTAATAACAATAAATGTGCCTTTTTTAGTATGCTTCCCCACTGCAGGGACACAGGCCTACTCTCCGAGAGGGGAGTTTCAGTAATTGAATACTGCGTATGCAGCGATTTTTTTATCTAACGAATACATACCCAGCGTCAGATAGTTGTAATTAAAGCAAGGGTGCGCGGACGCAGGCGGCGGGCGAGCGACGCATGCAAATCGCCTATTGGCCCCGCAATCAGATCGCAACGCCGGTCAGCCGCGACGACGGTCGACGACCCGGGTACACACACACCATTGTCCGTTTCAGACCTCATGAAATGACTGCAGCCGTACCGGTGTCAACTTTCTCCAACACAAAGGTCAATTTAGTTAAACATTTCGCACGATCGCAAACGCAGTGCCGTACTCTTAAACGGAAGCTTCAATTCATTAATTTATTATCCAGTATTGATGCAGACGCATTGACTTGTAATCTGTCAAAATTTTGTAATAAGTTTTCGTGTACTAACCTTACTTAAACGTATTTCTCGATAATCAAGTCTTAACTTAGCCTATGTGCTATTTAGGCGAATGTCCATGTACATCGGTAGTCTCGTTTATGCTAATTTAGTTTCATAACATTCCAATTACAATTCTTAACAGTTCTTATCTTTATACGATGATTTAAACGATACATAGAACAGGTGTGAGACAGACTAAGTTACCAGTTACGGCTTTTATTGCTCTCCCTTTCGTTCTAGGAAGCAGATGTTTGTTGATGTGGAAGGAACTTTTGTTTATAAACACTGACTGCAACATGTAAGCAAACGCTAACATTGTCTCACGGGGTTTTGTTCTGTTTATGTGAGACGGAAGTGGGTAATGATTGATTATTATTACCGAATGTATTCAAGTGCCTCATTTATACAATGTAGACGATAGAAATAAACATATGATTTCAAAGGAACCGCAAGTGTGTTAGCGGACTTTAAGAAAGGAGTACGCTTTTTTATTGATGGATTTGAAAATACAGCTGGAGACATATGATTCAACCACACGACACAGGAACTTACGCTAAGACCTGGTTGGCAAAAGGTGGCTGTGGAGTTCCGATCATGAATGAAGAAATGTGGACGACGTCGCGCGTTTTGAAATTCGCAACACAAAAATATATTTTTGGCACACTACCTAATATGAGGTAGAAATCAGGTACGACGGTTGACAGGTGAAGAAAGATAAAGAGATGATATAGGTTTTGTAATTCGTATTCACAATTTTCACAAAAAACGTTCCATTTTCGTACAACGAATGTAAATGGGAAGTAATAAAACTAGCTACGTATAGCGCACTTAATAAAGCGACACTTGATCCACACATGATGTCGCAAATATCGGACCCCATACGCAGCCGGCGAGTGGGATGGGACAATGGATAATTTCCGCAAGTTGACGCTTCATAAACGCCTATACAGACGACCCTTCAGCCTGACTCCACGCCTTAAATACATATTATATTTTGTGAGCATATTAATAATGTTAAAATAACATTTTTCATTATCTTCAACGCTTTTGAAATAAAAAATTTAAACAATATATCTCATAGAAACAGACGATTTTTGTCTTCGCACCCATCAAATATTAATGTATCGTATCGACGGTAAAAAAAATATAAAAACATAATTTAGTGAATCCTTCCTTTGTACATTAAAAATGAAATATAACTAATAGATCTTAGAACTACTGACAGAATCCAATTATTTAAACTTTAAATATTACATAGTACATAAAAATTTACGCATTTTTATATAATAGTCATAGAATTTATAAGACTCCGTGATTATGTGACCCTAGCATCAACACCAAAACGAGAATTAGGAATAACTTTTTATACAAAGAATTCGAAAAAATTCGCCTGACACGCCTTTCAAGGGAATATAGAATTCCAGGCTAACAGTGTTAACAACTAAGTTACATATCTAAAATATTTACATTTACCACATGTCACATATTAAAGCAATTCACTTAACGAATACGTTTAGTTAAAGGTATATACGGCCAATAAAAGGCTTGTTCTCTTTGATCCGAGAGATCGGGCGAGGAGGTCGCAGTCATTCGAGTCGGATGTTTTTTACTGTGCCTTCGTCAAGTCAAACAAAGAGGCGGAACAAAGCGGAGAGAGCGGCCTTTGTACGATACGTCGAGTGCGACGGCACTTAGCTCTGACATCGGTGCAGACGTACCACTGGCACGGGCGCTGTGCCACGACATCTGCGCAACCGAATCAACGTAGCACCGGCCAGCCCAGCACAGTCTAATTTGTAACAAAACAGCTCAAGAAAATAAAAAGGAAACGATTTCTCTGTCGGTAGAGATTAAAACTAGTTAGAGTCAGAAACATAGGGCGCATATAAAATGTTAATGCCTTTCGACCTAAAAGCGCCAATAAAAATGCGCTGTCGGGTAGAGGCTTTAAATTCTACTAAAATAACCATCCGTGCATCGTAATACTCAAGAAGGATCAGTAAAAAATCGAGCTGCCGTCAGAAGTGAAAACTCAAAACAGGTGGCAAGACGAGACAAAAGTTCAAAACTAAAAAATAAATGTTTTTTTTTTTATATTTAAAATGTTTCCAATTCAAATAAACATGTAGCTGACGCAAGTTGCAGATGATTTTTTTTTCTTAACAGAGTTGTTTCCATTGTTCGTAAATTTATAATTAGTAAAAAAAGAGTGTGAGCGTTTATATAGATTTATTTATTAAAAAAAAAGAACACAATATGATCATAATGATTTAATAAACTACACACATATTAATTGTAATATGTGTGTAGTTTATTAAATCATTATGATCTAGCTCTAGATCTAGCTAGAGATAGAAGCTATTGAGCTTTGTCTAATGGGTGAGACATTTTAGAAATTGCATAAAAAAAAACGCTTGTCGCATTGTGCATAGAGTGCGGAGAAACACGGGTCGTGTCCGTTAATGGCGAAGTTTTATTGGCTCGGCCTAATTGCCTCCCGCGCCGCATTAACGACGTTTTCGTGTCGACCCAGATACGACGTGCACCGTGACTACATTTCCAAACATTAAAAGTATTCCCCACTCAATGTAAGAAATTTGAAAAAGTCTTCGCAATTCAATTTTTTAGCAAGATTTCTTTAAGAAATTGCTCAATACAATTTGTAAATCATGCCTGTGAATTCACGCTGTCCGAAGCGAACGACATACTTAACGAACTGCGGCGAAAGTCTTAGAGACGAAGGAGCGGGACCGATTCCAATTTTCCAGGCGGACACTCAGCTGCGATCGGATAATGTTGAATTTATCTCCGGTTTCCGTGCGAGCGAACGCCCGTCGGCTTTCAATCACCGACCCAACGAGCCTGAGTAAACGAAAACGAAATAAGCGAATAAGAAAATGTCTACAATTTGCCAAAGAAACCAGCTACCAGTCGTCATTAGATTAAGCGAAATTAAAAACGTATTTTTATTAGACATTCCATTTAATCAACTGGTTGCGACGGTCGTGAGGTAATGCGTACACATACAAGTTACAGTTGTAGCTGTAAAAACTAGTAGCCGCAACAGGTGGGATTACATCGGCTTGTTATTACGAACGCGCGCAAATCCGGTTCTCTCCACGCGTAGATCTAATACATTGTAATCGGCCGACATATCAGTCTATTATAGTAGAGACGAATTAAACGGGAACAAACATGTTCGAAAACGTTCAATCTGTCAACCGCTAAGTAATAAGTATCTCGTTTTCAATGATGAATTTACAACAAGGTCACAGAAGGATATCGACCCCATGCAAGGTAACGAAACGTTCTCTACGGCTCGTGAAGCCGAATACCTTAGCCTCAACAATGGCTACGTGTAAATTGAAGATAACCATTATAGAGTAGCCATAGTTACGCTATAAATTATAACCGAAGTAAAATGGTATTCGGTACTTATTCAATTAAAAGCAATGACTACGATGACCTCTGTACCTAATGAACAAGCTTGAGCTGTCATCAAAAGCTCACTCTATACTTGGGACATGGGCATATAATGTAACGTATAGATAATTGAATCGCTCCGGGCGTGCGCGTACTTATTGTAGATGAGAAGAATGAAAAAATCAAGTTGAAATTACAAAGTCATTTCATAACAGTTTATGTAGCTTGTTACTTATCAACGTTTTGTTTTTGAAAATATTATTGTACTGCTCGCAAATAAATGAATTTTATCGACTACCACGCCAGTAAAATATTTGTGAATAACTTAAGTATAAATGTTATTCGTTCGGGTGTAAGTTAAACTTTGTGATTGCCAACTAATCCAAGAATACAATGTATGCGCGTGGACAAAAATATTCAAGCGTGATAAAGAAAATTTGCTCAAATACGTATTGATGATTCTCAATTAAATCACTATTAATACGTTACAATAATACACGTACGTTATTACTATAATAACAACAACCATTACACCATTAGCGCATCCAAAGTCATAACAAAACCCATAACCACAAAGAAAATAGTTTTATGTACACAATAAAGGCAAAACAAACGCCTTGATGCAGCAAACATTAAGTTAAATATTCAATTCGGTTAGTCGGCAGGTCGTCAGGGTCCCGGAATTAGTGACCGTAGCGTTTAAGTTATTAAGGAAGCCCCGACGCAACGCCCCTTAATGAGATTAGCCGGCAGGGCGCTGGCGAGGATAGAAACTAACGCGAAGCCGGTAATATTCAGATATTCCAGAGTTCATATCGTTTACCGCGGTTTAGAATAGTGAAATACTTGCACCGTGGCAAGATTAGGGCAGGGATAAGGCTTCGCCAAAGCCGCAGGCGTTTAATCGAAAATCAAGTAAGATTGTGCAATTGAGTTGCACGCAAACGACCACTTTCTTCGTTCTTTATGTCCATAACAAAATTAACACCCACGGACCAGCCGTAAATTGGAAAAATACTGACGCTCGCTTCTCTTATACGGCGCGTGTCAGTAGGCTAATGTACGAAAATCAGAATACATTGTAGCACATAACAAAAGATGTAGCGATTTTGCCACACCAGTGTATCACAATCACAAATAAAATATTTTTTTAATTTATTTTAACACAATTACAGTTACTCCATACAAAATCATAAATCGAGGCGTTATATTTCACGTATCAGATAGAATAAAATACACACATTAATAATCTCACACCTTTAAAGCAAGAGTTACGAAAGATAGCAGCAATTACTGTCCGTATTTCGCACAACTAAATACCTTAAATTTATGATACACTATTCATTAACCTTAAATTGGGAATTGATATAAAGTACGTTAGATGGAAACATATAAATATAAATAAGTCAAATGTCGATAGGAATCAATAACAAAATACCAGAATGATTTGACAATTCATTTTTAAACCTTGAACTCTAACCATAGAGTGTAAAAAGCGAATCGTTTCTGAATCCCCTCAGGGCGATTGTACGCGTCCGATTCCGTAGCGCTGTTTACCCGATAATTTCACTAAACGCCTCGGGCCATTCCAGTCTGAATGTTCAAAAGGTCATCAATCATGCGCTGCATCAAACCTCACAACGTGACCATGCCATTATTTTCTCCTACGACTTTTAACGGATCCATCCACCAAGATTTAAAAGTTCACTGATGGTACCTGTCTAACAGAGACTTCACGGTCCGTAGTAGGTAGGCATCACGGTGGGTAAATGAGTTTGATGAGACCACACACTTTTTTAGCAAGGGAGACATGGCCTTTTATTAAATATTGATACTATATATTCCCTGGATTGATGTTTATTTTTAATTTATCAAACATGTGTCAAATCACTTTAGTTTTAATTTAAACTCAATCTAAAGCTATACTAATTCATGTAAAGTATTGTTAACATGCCGGATCATTTATCAGAGCGTGTCACAGTGTCATTGTAAATCTAAAGACCGTTGTATAGGAATAATCAGACCATAAGCGGAATATGATATCCTGAGATCACTTAGAACCTGCTCAGTCCCGTTTTACAGTTGGAGAAGAAATCAGTACACAAACATAAAATGTACCGTTTTACGACCAATGTGTTTCAACGATGTTTTTTCTGAATACGTTATTTAACCGGATTTTGTCATAAATAAAAAATACATTAGAGCATTGAGAACCTGCAAAATATTAACATGTATTAGTATTGCATAAATTAACATAAATGTTTTCTTATGATATTTAAATACTGAGAGCTTTATGTATATCCATTTCATTACATCAATGTATATGTGTACCTTACAACAATCTATGGATGACATAAAAATCTATAATTTATAAGTTTAGGAATAATTATAAGTTAGAGAATAAACAAGACTTGTAATGAGAGCTTTAAATGGAACTTTGTTTGCTCCCGCTGTCGGTCGACGTCTAGACCTGAGGCGAGCTCGCCAGACGGGAGCCCGGGTCGTTAGCATTCATTTAATACTAAGTCCAGTGTGTTTGAAGATAATTCGAAGATTACCCGGCGCCGGCTTTAAACTCTATGTTGTTGTTACAATTACGTTAGTTTAGTGAAGTAGTGTAGTTAGCTCATGAGACTAGCTCATAGTTTCATTTTTTGTGAGATTGTGTGGGTAAAATATTTTTTTATATCGAACTTAATTTGTAACAATATGTCTAAAAAGAACCTTCTATTTAAATAATCATGAACTATCATCGACATAATTTAAGTACAGAAATTCTAAACATTATAAGGATTCGTACAAGAAAGTCATAAGGATTTAGTTATCAAATTAGGAGGCCAATCCATTGCGAAATAGATTACTACCGACATGGCACATTAATCGAAGCTTCCATTTGAATCGCTTCAAATTAGAAACTCCATTAATCTCAGGGAACCGCTTGGAGACGTCAACGAGTCGACGAAGAATCAGAATGTGATTAGATAAGTTATGAACCGCTACGAGTTACCGTTTGATAATCTGCATGTATGTTTTAAAATAGTTTATTAACATATGAAAAGTAATCACAGACAAAGGTTAACTCGAAAAAAATATTTGAGCAGACATCCAGACTTTTAGACTAGCATTTAGTTCTTTTTTTATGGAAAAAGGCGGCAAACGAGCAAGCGGATCACCTGACGTCAAGTGAGCGCGACCCATAGACATCCGCAACAAGCAAATGTGTTGCAGATGCGTTACAGAGGAGGGCATAGACAGAAATAAGGATATTTCCTTTTTCCCGTTAACCCCCTCCTCGCCCAATCCTCTCCCGTTCCCATTCCATCCTTATGAGGAAAGGGTGGGAAGGGGAAGAGCACTGAAATTAAGCCTCCGGCACCTCACTCATCAGACGAAACGCAGAGTACTTCTACTTGACGCCTGTTTTCTGTGAGGTCGTGGTATTTCAGCGGTCGAGCCGGCCCATTCGTGCAACAGATGTTGTTGTTGCAGGCTCTACCACTGTTAAACTAGTTCACTCATTTACCATGGTAATATGAAGCTGAACAGATCTGAATCAAAAATATTACGTATAGTACTTAAAAATGGACATAAGGAGAACTAAGGACCCGTGTTATTGTCATAGTAAGTGTATGGCAAAAACGTAGTATAAACAACTTGACATCCGATTATGGAGCAGATAATTCGCATTCCAGAATGTTCGTTTTACTCTTGATGCTTTACTCACTACGGTTCATGTGCTCGCAGTTCTCTTGTAAACATGTTTACGCGAGACCGCGTCGATGATTTAATAGAGGAAAACTTTCCTTTACCAATTTACGTACAAATTCCAGGAAATTGTTACAAATTCTGTAATGACTTTATATTTTTTCCGTTATCTTCACCACAGAGTGAAGTACGTTACGTTCAGAGTATTTCATAGGTTAGTTAGTTAGTATAGCTGTAAACATCCTTTACAAATCTATATACATATATAAAAGACTAAACTACTAGGCCTAGAGACTTAAAATGTTGCATAGAAATTTCTTGCGACCAATAAAAAAGGTTTTTTCCAAATTAATCCCCTAAAGGTTTAAAGTAGGGGTGCAGCTTGTATGGAAAAAATACCCGTGCGAAGCCGGGGCGGGTCGCTTGCCATATCCACAAAACAATAGATAACAATAATTTACATTGGCAACGCTACTGGATAGTTTATTAAAACATCCCTGTAAGTTTATTATTAAACAACGCCGGTCTAGCGGCTAGTCACGATCAAATCAAGTTTTAAAATATATTGGACTAAAACTAAACACAATAAAGTCGAATTACAGCACAGCTATGCCGTAAATTTATCTCCTCAAGCCTTACCAATGTTTAAAACTCAACTTTAAACATCCCAACACTTAATATTTATCATCCTACCGTACAAATCAATAAGAGCGACAAGTTGCGGGCATGCTGTCGGGCGCAGATTCCAATAAGGCGAACTACAAACTTTCAGAACTTGACCTTCCAAGTTCGGTGGCGCGCCTTTGCCCCCCGCCCCCTTCCGTCCCGGCCCGCAATGCAGTACTGAGCGTCAAAATAGAACCAACTTAGCGCCAAGCTAAACTTACAACGTGTTTTATGAGATTTGAACAACAATAACAAATCAAAAGTGATGCCACTCACTTTTTCATTATGTCTTGAAGAATGTCTCAAGAGAACTTTGATCGATCAGATTAGGGACATACTAAACAAAGGCAACATAATGAGTACCCGTAACCGACGAGCTTGTGCGGAGATGCAATGGCTGTAAAAGGTGTGCAAGGATCGCGCTTAATAGAAAAACTTAATCTCAGCCTATCTCTCTGGGTTAGGTTAGGTTAGTGGCATGATGTTTGATGAGTTTTAAATTTAATAACTAATCCTCATGTTTGTTCATTGTTCCATTAGACAAACTACAAAACATCAATTGAAAAACTGACACATTAGATGAAAAAACTTTTGGAGACTATTATTTACACTACACTAGAATTTAAATAAGCAGACCAGCTAAACAACATCTTAGTTAGTCGCCGGGGATCAGTGTTGAGTCATCCAAATGTGAGAAAACTTCTTAATAATAAAGTCGATTTAGGCTCAACGTTCAATACAAAACGTTATTGTGCTGATTATGATTCGTCGAGTTCGAACTCGCCAATGTATTCTTGTAATAGATATGGTTTCACCATATCAATAGCAATTATAAATTATAGAGGCGTAAGTATTCACGCCAACAAAGAGGCTCTCAAATGTCGCCTTCTCTAGCCAAATAGAAAAGCAATTATGCAAAAAAAATTCTCATCGGGTGTTTGAAACCGAACAAACCTACATAAAACACAATAGATTAATTAAATACTCTTCGACTTTCATATAACGAATATAATGTCAATGACCCAAGTAGCGAAATAAAACTGAATGGCTTCATTGCCCCTAATATCGTGGAGACAGCAAAAGCTAATTTAGCCGGCTCCCGTTGCGAGACAATTGGCTATTTGGCGACGAAGCTTCAAGGGCCACCTTTTGTGTAATGGAATCGTGAAAACGCCACTAGGATAGGCCGAGCCTTGACACCACGGGGTCAAGGTAGCCATAATGCGTTTATAGCTATCAACCTTGCGAAGTTTATAGTCATCGTACGACCCCAGCGGCTGTTACTTCTCTCGTACTAAAAATCCAAAGTATACGAGTAAATAATGATTTCGCTTTGATGTAAAAAGATATCAAATGTTTGGGTGTTCCATTAAATTGATGTATATGTTACAAATCATTTCAGGTCTCTTAATCGTTCGAGAGTAAAACTGGGATCTATGGAACTATGTAAACGGGAAAGATTACACGATTAGAAACATTACACGATAAATAACATTGAAATGCGTCTTTAAAGCAATAAATTTAAACACATAGTGTTAATTATTGAAACGATATGTATGATGAGCATGTAGGGTGAACAACATAAAATATTTTACTTCTAATTCATGACTATTCCATGGATTCTTCCATCTATCCATCTCGCCCCCGACACAAAACACTGAGTCATCGGTGTCCTTCACCTCTCATGGCCGTCCCGACATCCGCCTTTGATATTTTTACCTGCTAAAAATTCAATGAGGGCGACCAAATATTCTGTTTAACCGTGGAGAAATCAGATGATAATAACAACTATAAATTCATCGTGGTTTAGTGAACCCAAATACTAAAATTAAAATATTAAGTAGAAACTTAGTATTTCACTGCTAATTTAAAATGAAAATTAGATTGGAATTAATATCGAAGTCATTTGCTATTTATTAAAGTGTATTTGTTTCTTGTTTATTTTGTGTCACAGGAAGCTTTTAATTATTATAATAACCCTAGGCAATAATTATGATAATCCGATCGCTACCAAACTTCACAAAAACACTCGCTAGGCCTATCTGAACGTTTCAGGAAAATTTCATCGAAATCCGGCCTAGCCGTTTCGAAGGCTATAGGGAACATATATATACACACATCGCCTTTTATATATAAAGAAGAAACGTAATCAATGAAAGACTAACTCATAATTAATTAAAAAAAACATCGAGTGTGAGTTCACACGCGGTAGAAGTATAACTTTGTATTCTGACCAATTTCCACTGTGTCGAAAGAAGTTTAATTTAAATGATTTATAAATTTCTAGAGTTATTTTTATTACATAGATAAATAAAATAATAATTTCAGTTTATAAGGGAATTATTTTCAATTAATCATTATACAAAAAAGCAGAATGTCCTCATTTCGTCGCAACCGTGGCGACGCTACAACTAAAGCAGGTAGCAGTTTATTCGCGTCACATTTGAATCCATTCATAGAGCTGACGTCAATGACGACCTGAGCTCCTTCAATGAAGACCGCTTTAAGTTTTTACGGAAAATAAGTCAAAGAGCCCTCACTGCACAGATCCGTAATTTATATACTTCCATAGCGATGAAAGAAAAACAGATTTTGCATTAAATCACTAGCATAACGTAAAGTTGTCTTTCTACATATCAAATACAATTTCTTCGTTTTTAAATCTAAAATCGAAATAAAAAAAATAATTATACAACATACTTAGAGTCTAGTCTTAGAAAAACTTGTACAAAGCCACATTACTACACTGGTGGTGGTAAAAAAAATTATTCGACGCCTTCAAATTTGGTCGATGAAGGTTACACCTGATCATTTCAATCGGGAAAATAACTCTAGTGATAATGATAGCTTACCCGTTGTTACAATGTTAATAAACGCTTTTATAGAGAAATTGTGTTGTAACAATAGGCTAATATTTGATTAATTTGAAAGTTCTATTTCTTAATAAATACAACGCAGAAAAAAAAACTTAGTCAGATATTAAAAATCAATGCTTTTAATTATCACAAGTAACAAACGTCAACACCCTCCCCGACGCCGCATTGTTTGCTGTTTATGCAAATTGGGCGAGATTAGCTCGCCGACTATGCCACCAACGACCGCCTGAATGTTGCCGGTGACTAATTGTAATAGTGCAAACGTAGTAGAGTGCACATGTGCTCGAGAATGGCAAAGTGTACTAAACACAAAAAGTAATACGGCTTTTGTTTTATTCTAGTTTATCGAAATAGCCAGTACAACCTACACTTCTATCGAGAAATAGATCGATACCTATGGCAGTTAGGAGGTAAACACGCTAATATAACTATAAAATATTATTTATTGCAAATCATTACGGAATCATGCTGCACGGCATTCAAACGGCTACTTCACAGATTGTCATTTAAACTTATCCAGAAAATTAATACAACTAATGGTTTTGCCTCCATGTAGTAATATCGATAAAGAGTATAGTAATATCTTTCCATCGATTATCGATTAACTTATTTTAATTGATGCGTTTTGATTGACTCTACTACGAATGTTCTTTTTATGGATTATTTAATTTAGAAAAACAGGTAGTGCAACCAACCGGCTTTGACGTTAGATCACAAAGTGACTTTTAAGTCGCTTTGGAATAACACAAGGACCTAAAATTATCAACCAAGTAAAATAAATAAATAAAAATATTGCAGTTTGATGACAGGACTGGGTTGCTCGACTGGACAAGGCATAAAAATTAATCACCGACACAGCTTAATAACATATTTACATACATGTAAATATATCATCAATAAAACAGACTATATAATGTAGAGGTTATAACATAACCACTGTAAGATCTGATGTGGAGAGTAATAATGGTCGCTGTATTTATTTACGACCAACAAAAGTCGTTTACCACCGATATAATAAAAATGATATATAAGATATCATAAGTCAACGGGAAGATATAGCATAATGTATTAATGTGCGTGAGTGTAAAGAACCAGACTTAGACTCAGGAGTGAAATAGTTACCAACAGATTAAAAGCGTACTTAGGTTAAAAAGTTATTTTTTTAAATAATAAAAGATTTATCAAAGAGTAATAATAATTTATATTGTTCTCCTTTAACAACAATACTTCGATATCTGCGAGGTGCCGTTGGTTTGCATTGCATCGAGTTTTGCAAGGTACGCATAACAACAACATTCGAAAGTGTGTCAAGATTGCGATAGAGCGCGCTGCCGACGCGGCTCGTCGACTGACAAATGCAATACGTCAAAACCTATTGCACCGTAAGACTCTTCCTTGTAATGAAAACACTTCAAAATTACGGAAAGCGAACGTACGATTTCATACGCGACGTATATAGAAATAATAACCCTGACACTAAATCATGGTTAATTAATAACGTAAATATTCAAAAACAGTTTTATCATACATTAAAAAACACCCCATCCCAATCCACTTCTCCTCTCCTTTTATGTGTCCACTCCCTACCACTTTTCTATTAAAAGCTGGCATGCGAAACTTTTCTGATGGGCAGCGGACAGTTTATATCAAGGAACAGCTTCCAGTTATTAAAATACTCTATAAAAATAAACTGTATTGAAATTCTACTAATCCTCTCTTAAATTTAAAAATATCTTATTATTAAATATCAAAGTACTTTAGTTGTAATTAAATCGAATTTAACTAACGAAAGAACATAAAAGAGTTTTGGATAGGACTTTCCCCGTTTATTGCACAAATAAAAGGCAGCCATTAAATATAATAAAGCGAGGCTGAGTGGAGAACAAAAAAAATGCAGATATCGATTGTGAAGCTCGGCGCAGGCACGGTATTGTTAAATGTGGAACGCGATCCCACCACCCGTTCTTAATTTTGAAGGGAAGCGTGCGGGATATGTCCTTCGTTTTATTTTAAGCATTAAAAACCCAAATAACCAGCTAAAATGATTAACAAGAAAAGGTTTATGATAAAATATGGTGTTATGATTATTTTTTCTACTCTTAGCGAACGCATCTTCGGAAATCGACTACTCACTAAACAACGGCGACGTGAAAAAACCCAGCCAAGGTGGTAAAACCCACGACAATTCCACACTCAGCTTACAAAAAAGACAGCGGTATGTAAAGTTCGCAATGTATAAGGGTATATCCAGGCTTTATTGCGTAGAAGAATTTATTCTACGCAATACGAATAATTTTAGCGTCAATTAAATAAAATTGTTAGTACACATATTAAACGTAGCATAAACTGCTGCCTCGTACCTTCTACATACATTGAAAATGTTTACAAAAGATGTATGATAAATATACAAAATCTAAATTTATTTTATCCATTCATCGATGCGATGCAAAACAATTTCCAATAACAGAGAAACAGGTCAATAAACAAGCTTATTTATAAACACATATTTCAATAAGATAATTAACAATAAGCAATCTGTGCCTAATATAATTCACACAACAATCAATAAGCTATTGTTCTTCGAGCTATTTAAGGCGACGCCTACATTAGCGTTAGCTAAGTATGGCACTGAGCTGGTGATTAATAGGATGTCCTTCCAAAGCTTTGGAGACTTTATCCAAACGTGAATCAGCCACAACGGATACGTTTGTGAAACCGTGTCCCAGATTTCGTGAGAGTTCATACGCTTCTGAATATAATAAACCGGTCGTTATGTCTCGTTCTGACCTTACGTCTTCGTGACTGCGAAGTTGTTAGTGCGCCATGGTGGTGCACGCGAACGCACCACGTGATACATTCAACGTTCCGACTTAACAAACCAAAATAGAACTTAAATTATTGAAGCAATCGATGCAATAAATCTTGATATAACTGCCGTTTCGTTATCTTCTATTATTAATATCCGTTACATATCTATTTAATCGTTTAACTATTTAAGTTATGTGCCAATAAAGAAACTCAATGTGTTATTTAAATAGCTTAAATATTAGATGTCGTGTTGCAATTACAAAAAAAACAGCAGCAATTTCAGCAAATTGTCGGCAATAACAGTCAAATGTTTTATTGTGTTGACACTTTCCGATATTCCATTTCGACTGCGGGCAATAACACTGCGAAATGGCGACGGAAGCCCGTACCTCACGCTGCGGAGGGTGTGCAATAATGCCAAATAATTTTGTAAGTGGGGTGAAAATTTTGATAGAAGCAATATTAAAAAATTTGTAGCCAAAAATAATATATGCCAATCCTGACCGCTTTTCTCAATACCATTCCATCAAACATTAAGGCGAAGAGTACGTAGCTTTCGATCTTTTCGAAAATAATAAACAACAAAGTAATATACGACAAATAAGAGATTTAATTCTGCGCATTTGGTGCCACGACACCTGACAATCTAGAAAAAGAATGAATGAGTCCTTCAAGGCAAACAGGATCTCATTAACATTAAAAAAGCATAACGATATCAAAATCGGTGTATTTAAAGAAAGAGCATAGTATGGTTGTTGTTTCGTTAGTGTAATTTGCATTTACTGCAATATATCCTTAGGGTTATTACGACCAAAACATATTGATAGCAACAACACTCGAAGAAACTGGGCACTTCGCTTTCTATCGTTGTATTCTAACTCATTTATTTTCCAAATTGAGAGGTAATATTATTGAACGTAAATGTACATTATATACGGTACTCATCTCCGAAATGGTTCGGCGATAGACAGCCGCAATGCCTACAGACAATGATTGATGGCCGTTACATAGGCGAGCCAGGCCCCATGCAAAATACTTCATAATGTGCCCGCAGTTTTACTACCACTAGAGACGTAACCTGTCAGTGTTCGAATGATGTATGTATTTTTGATAGGAAAGACAGAGATCGAAAGTTGTGTTACGTATCCATTCAATCCAAATTCGTTGTTGGGTGACAACAGTCGGTTCCTCCTATGGGTAACGAAATTAAAAATTTTAGATCACGAATGCACAAGCCAAGATTTCATCATTCGACTTACCAACTTGCCATCCTGATCCATATCATGTAAACATACGCTTAGATCATAACAATGTGAAAAATCCTATAACCGTCGATCTTGCCTTCCGCTAAGTAAGAAATATTTACTACCCTCACGTATGTAAAGATGGAACACAATCAAATACACGTATTTATTAAGGCTAAAAAAAGTTTTAGGGCATTTAAAAATACCCTGGCACTAGCTTTTCGCCGTCATCTTTTTAGTTAGTTGTTTCCTTCCGACGTTACGTTACGGTATATGGAGTAAGTTTTGAAATCCAAAACTAAAAAAAAGAACACAGGTTCCGGTTTAATTGACGAAATTTGTCGTTACTTAAGCATACGACTTTTAAAATGCAACTTTTACAGATAACCATTCGCCGAGCTTTACTTAGTAAGTGGCTTACCTTTAAGTATGATCCAAAATATTTTGTGACGTATGGACTGTCACATTGTGACAGGACCATGATCTCCTGCTGTATGTCCTCGATTTCATCTTCGGCTTCTTCGAGGTCGATAATCTTGATCGCGACGACCTGTTGTGTTCTATTGTCGACGCCTTTGAACACCTCGCCGAAGGAACCCTTGCCGATCTTCTCTTGTTTCGTGAAGATCAGCTCGGGGTCGACCCTCTGTAAAGAAAAAACACCAGGTATAAAGTAAAACAACACTTCTTTCTGTGACAACTTATAAAAAGCAAATATCGTACGTAAATAAATAAATAAATAAATAGACGCTCACGCCCGTAACCCAGAGTATATCGTACGTAAGTACACATATACACATAATATCGTACGTAAGTACATATATACACATATATATGGATACGAAAATACATACGAACACATACAATACGAACATGCATACGAAATACGTTACTCTCCTGTCAGTCGAGCAAAAAGCCGAAATCATTGAATACATAGTCGTAAGTAAATGACAACCCGAGACGCAGATAATTACGGCATTAAATATTCACATGTTATCACGTAAGCGTATAGTGTAGAGTGGGCCGGAGTTTTAGTGAAGGTATTTTAGCGTAATACTTTCCAAAATAAACGTGCACCTGCTACCATAAAAGACAAACAAATAATTGAACAGGCTAAGAACGATTAATAAAAATAACAATACTAATAAAAAGAATAATTCAGACATTGAATATGTCTTAAATGTAACATATATGTTTTTAAGTTGTTTAAAGAACATAATTTCTTCAAAAACCGAAAAAGATCTAATCTGATATGAATCAGAACTTCGATCGTCGGATCATGCGTTGCGACTTTTTTATATTATTTTTCCAATTAAAAAAAATGCTATTTAAAACACGTAAAAAAATTGTTTTATTTAAATCACTACACTTTTAAATATGAGATTATTTTTATACGTTTAAGCTTTAAATAACAAAAGATATAAGTATGATATCTAAACCACTAATCACAATGGAATTTGATAATTTCGGTGCTATCATAGATACTTTAATCAATAAAAATAAAGAAAATTTATAAATAACTGGTAAGTAGAAGATCTGAATATTATCTGAACTTTATCATGCTTCAGAATTTGAACCTTATCGACGTTGTTTCTGTCAAAAAAAACTCGATAGGATGTGCTTATATTAAGTAAATTTTAGTATAAAAACTTTTTGCTTAAAAAAGTGTAGTAAATCAATCTTCAACATACATATACATCTACACATATATCTTAGTCTTAGTATGTCACTACATAAATTTAAGTACAAAAGAACACAATTTTAGTAAAAAAGAACATTATTATTGCTATAATAATCATGTCTAAAAATTCTAATCCTTTTCCAGTCTATCCACTCCTCTGTCCATTAAAGGTAGGCAACGCATCCGCAACACGTTTGCTTGTTGCGGATGTCTATAGGTAGCGTTCACATAACATCAGGTGATCCGCTTGCTCGTTTGCCACATTCTACCATTAAAAAAAAATTACTAATCCTTATGCCTTAATAGTCAGTTATCTATCTGAGAACAATAGCTGTCGAAATCCAAAAAAAGTCGTCGTAATAACAGTCTCAGTTCGTTAATACGCACAACATTTTTTTTTTCAAATTTAATATTAATCAGAAGTGTGATACAGTGAAGCAGATTTGTCATGACAAACTTTGCTTTTAAACACTTTTGATGGAGGACGATATTTATTGCAATCAATGAAAAAAGAGTCAGTGTTGGATTAGCGCTGCGACCAAATTGTAAAATGTTACATTGCGGTGAGTATGGTATGGATAATAAATCTTTGAAATACAAAAACATAAAATTAAACGCCAAGGCCAAGGAATGGCACTGCATGTTGTCACAGTGCTTTGTTAAACTCGCAAAGCGTAGTGAACATAAGTCGTTCTCAAATCCTACCCAGTAACCGGTTTACGTTTGTCTCGATAAATTGTCGTTTATCAGAGGTGATAATTTCCATAAAGTCGATAACGAACCTATAACTAATTCCACAACAAAAATTCGTAAATTGGAATGACACAGAGACCGATGTTTCACGCCTGCTGCCGCGCTGACGTTTTCACAATAAACGAGTGCCTTTATGTAAAATCGTCACGTCGCAAAACGTTCGTACGCATCTCATCCATACGGAGCCTTGACTTTTACCGACAATGTCACTTAAAATGTATTGACGCAGATTCCTCTTGTCGTTTATTTATTTAAAATAAATAATTATTCTCCTATTATGGTCTAAGACGAAGATGGATAAACTTTGTGCAGTAAATATTATGTAATACGACTAGAAGATACATTTGGACTTTTTCCGATTGTTGATTATCACGTTTATCCATATAACCTAACGAAAAGAGCATATGTCAATATGTCGTCTTTATATTTAATGATATTTTAAACAATTATTAGAGTGGCTAGTGCTAAAATTAGTTGTGTTTACCTGATGTTTCGCGTTTCCTACAATTGAAGGTTACTGCTTTGATCTTTACAACCCGAGTTTATTAATAGTACCGTATATCATCTCGTCAGAAGTTATGAACGTATAGAGATCCGATAACAACAAGAATGGATAATGATGCCATTATGTTTATAGATTATAAATTATTGTTACAATATAAAAAGCGCTCACAATTTGGAACCGGAAAAATAAAAAATTTACTACAACTATAATATCGTAGATTAACCTGAGCTGTCTGAGATACTAGCATAAAACATGCATATTTTTATAATAGTTAATAATTTACCTATAACATGAAATAAAATATATTCTTTACAAATACAATCAATCAAAACTACACAAACAGCTATGTATTATGGTAGTAGTAGAGTGGTAGAAGGTCAGTACCCAGCAGCATAAAAGAGTAGGCTTTTATTGATACGATAAAATCAAAAAGGTAAAAGTGATAAGTAGTTTTTGTAGCCCGAAGAGACTTTATCCGTGTTAGGTACATACCCACAAGACATCAGCAGGTATAATCCGACTTATTTGTATCTAAACACGCGACTGATGATCTGACGATCAGAGGTTCAATAATCGGCTTGTACCAAAAAGTATTCGATTGATGCCGAAATATACCATTATTAGTCCATTGACACATGATACGAATTTGAATGGAAGATTCAAGAATTACGGGCAGGGAGAAGCGTCGCTTGAAAGAGGATGAGGAGGACAATAGCGAAGAATGGTAAAAATAACATGTTGAAAAATTGCAAGAAATCGAGGCGTAGAAAATTTTAGATGCGTTGGCGACCCAGTGAAAAATAGACACGTTAAGTGTAAGTATAGTGGATACAGGAGAGGTGCGTCAGGATAGTTCTATAACTTTGTATTTAAAATAGGTACATATTACATCATTGGCTATCGGGAAAACAATATGTGTAATACGTAATAACAATTTTCTAGTTAGAAAATTGTTTGTATTCGTGAAACATTTATATAAATTTTATTATTATTAAAAAAACCTCACGAAAGCTAGAAATGATTTAAACGGTAATGTCGTAAACAAAACATTTATTCGGTTGGTTCGGCCAATTTTACGGACAGGGTGCTTAAAAAAGCAATTTCAGCACGAGGGATAGAGGCCATCGCGTTTTTATTGCACCACCGTTCACTTAAAGCTTTTAATTATAACGTTACCGTACAAGGCAAAGAAGGAACATAAAAGTAATACCCAGTGATAGGGCGAAACCAGTTTAATTAGTTGATATTGAATTCTCTTATATTTAAATGTAATTCAGTTTAGCCATTTACTTCTCAATGTAGGAAATAAAGGGCTTAAATAAAAGGTGTGTTGCGAGAATACAAATCTTGAGATTTCATCGATGATGTCTCTTTCAGGAGTTGGTATACGATAAAATACCTTTGACCTGATGAGTGACCACAGTGAGTGCAACTGACTTACTACCATTATATATACCATTTTATTGTTAATAAGCTTTTACAAATATCGACTTATTTATGAGACGTGATTATCCATCTTATCCTTGTGAGGAAAGGGTAGAGGACTGAAATTAGGCCTCCGGAATAAATTTTTGGAAAATCAAATTGAAAAAGTACAAAATGTTGATAGGATCACAGAATTCGTTCGTTCGAAGAAGGCATTCGCCTTAGTGATTTCTTTATTATATTTTCGTACATAATGAAATTGTACAAATACGATTTAAGGAAAAAATATTTCAGTTTGCAGAAAATTGAACGTACTTAACAAAGTACCAAATAAATCTCACTTTCAAACTGGTCCAATTAAATGACTCCATCCAAACTTTTATATTAACATCATAATAAATGCTTCGGACTGTTAAAATTTATTCGAAAAGTTCATTTATCGAATTAAAAAGTTACGTGATAATGTTCTGGAAGATAGACAATAAATTTGGCTTTCGTTTAAATTGTTTTCACAAATTTGGAATTTAAGTATCCGTTGTATTATACTAAATGTTTTGGCTAAGTAAAAACATTTATAAAGTTAAAGAATGTAATTTCAAATATACCGACGTAATGCATTAAAACTCTAAATGGGCACTATTGAAAGCTAACGAGTGTGCTATACAAATACATATATTAGGTCCTTACATATGAAATTAGCGTTTTTCGTACTGGCCACTT
>JWHW01057509.1:22057-39654 GCA_000931545.1 Papilio glaucus
GTAAGTAAAAACTTCGCGCAAGTGATTTCAAAAGCCCCATATAAATTAGATTCACTAAAAATCGAGAAAAAAAAACTTTTAAATAAAAACAAACCGACTTCAAAAAAACTATATTCATAAACAAGAAATGCACTTAAAAGTATAAAATAATTTTACGCAATTAAACATAAGAATCAGTTCTTAATCATATTTATTTTTGGAGTCGGTGTCAGCGTCAGCTAAGGAAATACCAATATACGAGAATGCCTTAAGAAAACATTTTACAAATTAGTGACCCGCCCCGGCTTCGCCTGGGTACCATCAAATATGTTGATCCGATCGCTACCAGCTGACACCGATTCTAAAAATCAATATGATTAAGAATTGATTCTTATGTTTAATTGCGTAAAATTATTTTCTTGTTTTTTAATATAGTTTTTTGAAGTCGGTTTTGTTTTTATTAAAAAGTTTTTTATGTGTCAAAAAGGCACCTTATACATGTGCCCTCCGGCCAATAGGGTGGTCTGTGGAGCTTAACCACTGAAAACCACCCGCGTCATAACCATTGTGTGGACGCCCCGCCTAAGATGGTATGGGGCGCTCCTAAGAGACGACACCGTGCAATACAGGTTCGGAATTCCCCGCACTCCCCCGCACTCCTCCGCACTCCCCCGCTGGTGCCGCTATGAGTTTTTTTTATAGAGGTTCACTTCTCGTGGCCCCCGTCTTGAAAAAGACAGAGGCCCACGGTCCAGCGTCGCCACCGGGATCACGCGAAATACGGCTGCAAGGGGAACGAATAACCCCTTCCCCTCGCAGTCCCACCGCCGCCTCATCGCGGCTGTTCGAGGCCGGCAACTCGATAACCGCACGGTAGTGGAATCCCAATGCCAATACTAGCCATCCAGATGGTGAGGACGGTAGTTGGAGCTCTGTCGGGTTGAGCGTATATTTAGTGTTGGTGTAAGTATAAGAAAAGCCAATTTTACTGATAGGCTATGTATCATATAAAATATATTATAGAGCTATCAAGGGACCTAGCTTTGCCACCATACCGTAAGACACAATTATTAATGTTCTCTATTTAAGAAACGTCTTATTTCTCTAAAGATGAAAAAATCAAATGCGGTCTACTCTATGACATTATGTTTTTGTTAAGGGAACATCCTGCTTCCTAATTCTGCTAGCACATTCGTATTAAAATGGTCAATATATTTGTCAGTGGCACCATTATGACATTATTAAAATAACAGAATGAAGGCGCTGCTCGTTCGCCATTGTGTTTTATAATATTATATACGATATTGTTTTCTAGTAGCGGCAATGAATAAATAAATAAATATGTGTATGTTATAAATGTTCACACAAATGAAATACAAATCGAACAAATATGAACACTAGAAAAATGATTATGGAACAATAACTTCTTAGCATTTTGGCACAAACGAAGAATCTTTTATAAGTGAAATCTCAAAGGAAAGTCGTTACAGCACAAAGAGTAATGTGGGCGGAATATTTGTTTCATTTTAAAACATCTCTGTTGAACATTGAGCTCGCTCAGAGATGGATTGTCATGATCTCGTGATTTATGTTAGTACAGTTAGATCTGGTTTTTGGGACATAGCGGATGGAAGCTATTAGAGAAGTAATGTTAATGATGTAAGGTATAATGTACCAAAAAAGGTTTGTTTTCTGTCGTTATGCCGTAACTCTTCCACAATTATCATCATATATCAGTTAATTTACATAAGCCCTTGGTGATATATAAACCCTCCACATGAATTAGTCCGGCTATTGAAGAAATCCGTATGAATATCCTTTTAGTACTTTTTGACGTTATAACGTTCAAACAGACGCGGTGATGGATACTTTTTTTATTATCAAGTAATAGTTATATATAAGATACGAAAAAATAATCTTATTACTTAATTGTATTATAAAGTTACTTAATTCCATCCAGGCCAGTAAAGATACAAAAATAAGTACGGTGCTGGAAATAAAACTACCGTAAACATAAATGATAGTCGTGATAGTCATGTTCTTTAAAGATAACAATAAATGACTTTATATTTATTATTTTGTCGCAGTCTTGTACTATGGTAACATTAATAAGCATAATAATTTTTAATAATATATTTAAAAATCAAATAAAGTAGAAAAAAAAACAATTCAATCAAACAATACCCTCAGGGATAAAAGCATCTTCTTTAAAAAAAAATTACGAATGTCTACTGAAATAAAAAAAAATCAATTTGAGAGAATGTAGAGAATATTAGTATATCTGTGTATCATCAGTCCCTAGACATAAGTTTCAGTTGCGCGACTGTATTAGAGCAAAATTTAAGACGAACAACATAATGTGACTTGCGTTGCCGTTGAAGGATTCCCTTGATGCTCTTAAAATTAACTGGTACAAGTGATATGTCCCCATACTCGAGCTAAACTTTGCTAGTGAGAACTGTTCAAACTGCATCAATTTTGTGTTCATATAAACACTTTAGTGTTATAATACTATACCAACTTGGTGTGTCTGTTGAAAATAAAACTCGACTTGAAAAATAACACTCGTACCAAAAACCGATATCTATACATTTTTCATAACTTTGTTTTATTCCTGATCAGGATTATGAGAATATAATAAAATACAAACTTAAAAATACGCCATATTACCAGCCGCACTAAAAATTTGAAAATAATTTTAATGAGTTTAAAAAAAAGAACAGTGATTCAAAAAATAATATTGCGTCAAAAAGCGTCGGGTATTTATGTCAATTGTTGCAAATATTTTATTGACCCACATTGGTGAAAGAAAAGTATAGTCAGGGTAAGAAAGGGTCGTCACCTTAAAATCGAAATTTGCTTGCACCAGAGACATTGACACACATCGACAATTAAATAGAACATCTATTTAATTCGAACTTCATAATTAATGGTAGTGTTTACTATTTTGAACCTTGTTGTTAAATAGAGCACAGACACTTACATGCATGCAATTTGAAATTGATAAAGGTTTTCGTACCCCGACTAGCGATCATTATAAAATATATTGAAAAGTACGTCACACTTTTTACACAAAAAGGATTTTTTTAATCACTATTTTTTTAAGTCATATATGTATATTTACTGTCGATGTCTATGGTCAGAAAAAAACACTTTTCTTCTCTTACCCGGTTATACATTTGTCTCCTCTATAATTTCCGTAAAGAGTCGACAACACAGGGCATCAGTGCTTGTTAGGCTTTAGGAGTTTGCGTTCCTCTGGAGATTCCGGAGCCTCGGGCCATCGCGCTCGAGGATGGCCACCCAGAGGCTTTAAGTCAGTATAACCTCACATAACCCTCTCTTTCTGCCAGAAGCTGGGTATATCTTTTTTAAGTTTTACGAAAGCAAAAAAAAGGTTATATTTACGAGTATTCCTTAATGGCGTTGATAACATCGACATTGTCGATCGATTATTTTTTACCTTCTATACTTTGTAGGTTAGGCTAAATAATTTTGTTTTTGTAAATAATTAAATCCGATAGAAATTAGTCAAATTGATCTAAATTACACATCTATACTTCCACATTATTAAGATAATTGAGTTAAAAAGGTTTTTATTTTACGTAACTGTAAGTGGCTTTTATGTCATTTTGTGGTCTAAACAATTTCTTCCGCAGATAAGTCGAGACGAGCTGTTTTTGTTATCTCGTTTAATATGATTAAGGAAAAACTGGGGTATGATTAATCACTTGGGGTGCGACCGGGGCGATAAGCATCGGGCCGTAAAAACCTTAAGTGGCGAATTATAAGAACGCCTAATAGAGTTCGTCAGCCAAAACATTTACAAGTTAAATTAATATTTCATTGATTACTTAGTTAATATTTTTATGGTAGATAGTGGACAGAGGAGGTGATAGACGTGATAAAGGATGTTTCTATTTTCTATCCATTCCACCCCCCTAAGAATCCTCATCCCCTTCCCATCAAATTCTTGAAGAGGATTAAAATTGGGCCTACTTCACGCCTGTCTTCTGTGAGGTCGTGGTATTTCATCGGTCGAGTCGACCCATTCGTGCAACAGATGTTGTTGTTGCGGGCTCTACCACTGTTAACACAGTTATTTAGATTAAAAACAGTTAAGTTAGATACATATTAAATACGTTATGAACTTTTAATTGTAACCCGCCCCTTTTTTGCCAATGTTTTCCGTTCACGTACTTAAATCAATAGATATAATTTATGTAATATAAGTGTCACCCTTGGGAATAATTTTTTGCTAATTTTACTAATTATTCAAGCACTTAGGTTGAATAATAAATTTTACATTTAATAAATTGGATCCGAGTATGTCCTAAAATTACGACCAGAAGCACCAAAAGGACAACAATGGCAAAATTTTCAGAATGTCTGATGCTGAGGTCAATTAGGTTCATTCGATGTCCCGACGGAAGTAACCACGAAATTGGCTCCAGTATAAATTTATTTTATCCTATAAGCTCTCATTCCTAAGGGGAAACTTTAATAGATTTTTCGTGCGTATCGGCTGATATTTGTGTCACATCAGAAAAATATTATACATTAGATGTATCTCAAGTATTTTTTATTTTTCATTTAGACGCAATGTATCCATTTATAAAAAAATATAATTTAAATTATTAAAATAAAAACGTTAAAGAGTGTTTATTTGAACACGCTAATCTCAGGAACTGTCAATCGGATTTGAAAAAATATTTTTGTAGTTGATAGCCCAATTATTAAAAAGAGTTGTAGACTATTTAATATCACGCTATGACCCTAAAGATCCGAGCAAAAAAATAACACTAAGCAAGACGGATGAAATAGCACGGGTGAGATGCGTAAAATGAGTAGTGTCACTAAACAATTAAAAGCTACAAGTAAGTAGCCTGTAAGTTTCCATTATAAACTCTATTCTGGATGTTGATTAAATCTCCGGCGGATACTTGGCACGCATGTGTGCGCAAACCGGAAACAGTTCCTCACTAATAGGAGACTAAACAACAAAGTGCAGTGATGCTTGCAGATCAAAGAGACCTCAAAGCGCGTTAGAATTGTGAACACGGAAGCGTTTTTGAACTTTATTAGGTTTATAGTTAAATGTATTAAGCGCGGTTAGACTTTGTAATCGTCGTATTGTGAATCCTATTGTCAATTAAACTTTTTAATATTACAAAATTAAGAATTTATGTTAATAGCTTTTGATACTTTACTCACGTACGTAAAGCGCACATTTTAAATTGATGCAACTTTAAAAAAACTTTATAGGTCTTCTATCGACTATATGGATTTTATAAGTCATATGAACTATTTGTATCAAGTAGCTCATATGTCGTGAGTATTAAGTAGACACTAGTGTTTGATCACAATTTCACTTTTAATTAGTAATGTTGTGAGACCATTTACACTTTTTCTTCCACAATACAGTAATACAGAGATTAAGCCACTTGCAAGAATACGCTTTAAATATTGACTTACTCTTCTAACCTTACTTTTATTTGTCGCAGCATGCAATTGACTGTCCCTCCTATCTTTTTTCAACGGCTACTTCCAAATCCTATCTATTTTTATCACACCGCACATCCATCTCAACATTCACCGCGTACCCTTTTTATCCGTCCCTTGGCCGACCAACATTCTCATCCGTATAGGTCGAGAACTAAGCATTTTCCTTTATTTTTCTTTTGAATTCGAGAGAAATTTACGGTCGTGATATTTCCTTGACCTTACATAAAATCTACATATATCACAGTAACACCACTTATATAATTGTATTAATAATTCGATGTGATAGTAGTGGTTCCTAGGTACAAAGATTCCTTGCTGACAATATAATGTCATAACTAGTTTCAAATTATGGTTGTGACAAGAAATCTGGTTATGATAAAAATAAACTTTCGTCAATATGAAAATAGTTTAAACATGATTCCTTCTTACTAGGGCTATCTTATAAACTGAAACTCGACAACAATTCGTTATCGATGGAGCTAATACTTACCATCCCTTGATAATTCGACACGACAGAGCCCGCAAAAAAATGTTTTGGTATTAGATCGCGGTCGCGGCGCGGTCTACCACTGACTGCGTGAGAGAGTCGAACAGTTAAAAAAATACATAATATAATCACACACTTGAAGAATATTTTTTCTCAAAGTAGCTTTATTTTACCTTCTGCTTCGTCATGTTTTCAAACAATAAAGTTTACAATGAGATATGACGGGGCATTTTTGGTCCAATTCATTTTGTTTGTTTGTTAAAGAGGAACGCGTGCCAATTATTTCTTTTTGTGATTCCCGTGTGAGTAATTTACTTGCGTAATTCTCTATCTGTCCAGTATATCATTTAATGAAAATATAGTCAGAACACAAAACAATATTCTTAAAATTCAACGACTTATATATTATTAATGTTATTTTTTTTTACACTAAAGGAGTAATAGACTATCAAAGTATGTTTTAAGTCATTAGGGCAGTTCGTGTTGTCTGAATGATCACGGGATAGATATTTCGCAACTTACAAATTCATAATACTATACTATCTCTCTAATACTTGGTAGTCCTTCCAAATAGTTACAATAATTTACATACAAATATTTCAGTTCAATGTTTTACAAATTTAAGTGATATTTAAAATACATAAAACTCAAAAATTAAAGCTGTTACTTAAATTCATATGAAGGAAGAAGTCATCACCAAGTACACAAAAGAATACAATAGGAAGTCTAAAGTCTACTTACTCGTTTTACAAAAGGCTAGTATTTTGGTCCATTGACAGGAGGGTAACGTTCTCCGCAGGAAAGTATGTATGTACAACGTATGTCGGTTATATTGTCACCTCCTGCAGCCTTAACGCCTTGACCGATATTGAAGAGATAGGTGTCATTAGATTCTAATTCTTCCCCGAAGTGTCATAACGCACGCATGACGTCAGCATACACACGTATAACTCATTGAGATGTCAACAGTCATTCAGTCGGGTATTTTGGTTTTTACTATCTACAACTTGTTAAAGTGTTTTCTACAAGTTTTACAGATTTAGAATCCTAGATATACTACAGGGCTCAAGCTGTTAACTATCACTACTTTCCTAATTATAAAACATTATAATGTACCAAATATTATTAAGTTAATTAACGAAGACTTGCTGACTGTTTGCAAACAATGAGAAAACTTAGCCATTTAATACAAATAACTTTGAGGAAAATCTCATAGCAGCCGCAGCAAACTTGCTGAGGAGTAATGCGGAGGAATCTTGTTTTCTCGTTTTGTGGTGATATGTTATTTAAGTAGTCGTATCAAGAAATTGTAAGAAAGAACAAGTTTTGGTGAGAGATGTTTGCTCATTTATTAATAGAAAATATTCCTTATTTTCACTAAACATTAAAATTAAATATTCTGTAACGAGTTTCGAAATATATTTATTTTAAAGAAGAATCTGGTTCTTAGCGATCTTCATCCTAACCTATTTTATAAATGTAAATGTATGTTTGTTTCTTTGTGACGCTTTCAAGTCCTAACGACTAAAGTGATCAGCAATTTTGGACACAAACTTATCAAAAAAAAACATCCAATGCTGGCCGAAGGCATCCATAAATCGTTATATAGAGTAACTCCATCTTGACCAGATCGTCGGTCCAAATTGTATGGGTCTTCATACTCTGCGTCATTCTATTCTCATAACTGCCATTGTAAAACCTTTAGGTCAATAAATTTGTAACAATTTTGTGATTTAGAAATTTATAAAAAGAGGTCGTGATGTGTTTTCCAATGGTT
Source organism: Papilio glaucus (assembly GCA_000931545.1). NCBI lineage: Eukaryota > Metazoa > Arthropoda > Insecta > Lepidoptera > Papilionidae > Papilio > Papilio glaucus. The sequence continues at coordinate 29,806 of JWHW01057509.1, forward strand.
AAGCAGTTGACAAATGATATTCATAAAGGCCTATCTGTATATTTAAATATTTTCTCAATACGTGTCAATAAAATGTGATAATGTTATGGCTGAGGCACATTTAGAACGCCAGCGGAGGATCGTTAAAGACCAAATTTATAGCTATGAAAAGATTAATCGCCCAAGATGCCAAAGACAACTTAATATTTTTCGTGATATAAAAGTATAAGAACTTTTAGTAATAACTTGCCCAGATCTAAATTATACTTTAAACGATTCGTTACGTTAAGACTTATAATGGTACTGTAAATAAGGAACACATTGAAACATATTTGTCAAAAATCTAATTTACTAAACCCTAGATCGTAACTCGAAAACTAAACTTAAATTGCAACATACGTTCTGGTGTTGTAGATGTTCGGTTGGCCCATTATTATACAAAACGGTAGACTTTTATACCTCGGGAGTTAGTTTTTCTAGCTAGTGTAAAATCATAGTTCAACTTAATGTTTCATCTTTTGACAATAACAAAAAGTTATTGTCAAAAGAATAAACACTACCATGGCTACCGATATTGTTAATGAAGGTTTTATGTATCTCAGGAACAGTTTTACTTTTGGGTGAACCTGACAATTTGGGTGCAAAATTTCATGATGATCGGTTAAGTCATTAAGGGGTTAAAGCGTAACAACCAAACAAACTCACACACGCCTTTATAATATTAGTTAAGTCACATATTTTAAAAGATAAAACTAATTTAATCTACAATCATTTCATGTATCTGTAAAGAAATGTGGAATATCAGTAATTTTAAAGCTAAAAACATTTAAAAAGACTTATATAGTAAGTGACTTCCCTTAACTGGAATGTAGCGGAAAATTAACGTTCTAAATTGCCAGCGCTGACGGCGCCTGTTAACCTTATAATGGGTGAAATACACCGCGCGACATGCTCTCCTAATGCCAGTTCTGGTTTTCAACAACCTACTTCTGCAGTTAGTTGATAACAAAGTATTTTATTATTAGTACGCACTTACGTACATATCTGTACAGATATCTGTACGGAATTGGTGTACACCAATTCGTATACCAAATAATATGTATGTATTGTCTATAGCAGTTCAGTGCAATAGCCTCAGTAACCGACCAGTGTTTTTTTTAATTAACTATTTTTGGCAAGCGCTGCAATGCCACGTAAAGCCAAAAAAAGTGTTTGGTTGTATATTCTGCACAGTATTATGTACAAATGTATATATTGATGATGCATTTCAGACCTACGCATTTATACTTGCCAAACTCAAATTAAAACTAGGCTCTCTCCATATGCCTCAAGCAATTATTGGAGTACTTCGAACATATTGCCAGGAAACGCGGATGTAATCTTGAAAAACTTGTGGTCACTGGCAAAGTGAAAGGAAAAAGGCTCTCCACTGTCTTCGATGCTCTCCGAGTAGCCGGGGATAGAGAAAGATGGCGAAAAATTGTAAGGACGAAAGTCATGGATGGAGGTGGTTACAACCAATCACTGAAACCACGATCAAACATGAGGATTACAACTTAAGGAGGAGGATGTTTATATTAGTATTTAATTTATGCAGAATAGTGGCAATGCTTTTCCTGCTGGGCGGGTTGCTAGTAAGTAATCATTGTTTTAAACTATTTATAAGAAAAGGGATGCTGATATTCCCAGGTTAATCATTATTATGACATTATTTTTATTATTTACATTACTACCTCTACAACCACATCTTCTCTCCTCAGAAATATTGTCAGCGTAAATCTTTTGGGAAATCTGCAATCAACTCGCATCCCTTGTGTCTCCAACCGATATTGTGATGTACTGTGACTGTACATCGAGAAATAAAAAAAAGTGTTCGTTATTTATGTTTGGTATTGCTTCTTTTCAATGTTTAATTACTGATTTTCCCAACTTTTTAAGAAGATAATGTACATATTTGTTGAACGATATTTATTCTATGCGCAATTAAAAAAATAGAAACCTCCTTTTTTATGTTAATCCCTTCCACTGTCGTACTTTTAATTTTCTGTGAGCTTCAACTGCCGGTTGGTGAAACAGATACTGCTCCAGTAGGCTCTGATTCCACATCGTGATTGTTTGGCTCCAATTTCATGAAATTATTACTTTACAGTGAAAATACTCAGACATAGTGAAGCAAATAATCACTATAGAACTACGAAATCAATCTAGGCTTAAGAAACTTTGCAATGAGTTGGTTATCCTCGCATTAGTAGATTAACGCGTCTCCAAAGTTTTGCTTTGACTAACACCACGAAACGTGATCTAAATGTTTAAACTGTTCCCAATAATTTAACGTATTCACATTGATTGATAGTTACTGTAAGTTGTATGCGTGATGGTTAAATTAAGACATTTGCAGATTTTTTTTTATATATATTTTTTGATATTTTAAGGTCCTATCTTATCCAAAAACACAGCAAAGAGATTGATAGTTGGAAGAGTGATGAAAGTATTATAAATTGTTCATATAATTAGTTATAGTAAAAATGATTCTTGTATTCCATTAATTTCGCCGATTTAAAGCTTATACATTAGATAATTCTTGTGTAAATTCGTTTTAACATTTCATTTATTTGGGTTTTTCTATATTTTTTTATGTATATATACTGAAAACTTAACGATCTGCTTGTATGTTAGGGAATAAGTTAGAAAATTAATAATTATTTATTTCTAATCTAATTTCTTAGAAATAATACGGGAAGAGGATTGGATGGGAGGGGTTAACGGGAAAAGGGAAATATCCTTATTCCTGTCTATGCCCTCCTCTGTCCATTAAAGGTAGGCAATGCATCTGCAACACATGTGCCTGTTGCGGATGTCTATGGGTAACGTTCACTTAACATCCATTGATCCGCTTGCTCGTTTGCTACCTTATTCCATAAAAAATGGTATATAAAACGGAACCTAAAAAAATAAAATTCACGTCTGCCATAACATTAAGCCATTTTAAAAGTACGCATTATTGTTAACGTTTAGCGCAAGAAACATCTGCACCAAACTTCTTTGCCCTCGCTATAAAATTATTGAAATATTTATTTGATTTGGATCAAATTTTGTATTCTATTTCATGTCCTCGTAAAACATGAATTCTCACAAAAGAAACTAATTTTTGTAGCGTCATCTTCTGGTCTTGCATTGTTATGAATTTCAAAGTTTTCAATGGATGATAAATCAAAAAAAATGAAAAATCTTACTAGTACCTAAATTTTCTGTAAGATGGCGCTGTATTACATTCGAGTTCGAATATACAAATATCTTTTTCGAAAAACACAGAGATGACAAGTCGGTCGCGAAACTCTGTCGACAGTGAGTATTAAATAAATTAACATACTTTCACTTTCACGTTAACTCAGTAAAAAGATGTTATGTGTTAAAGACGACGTGTTTCGTTAAAGGAAAGTCGTCGGAAATTTTTAAGCGGCACGTCGACTCGAGATAGCGAGCGCCTCATTGCCCATTAATTTCATAAGAGCCTAAATATGCTAAAGAGGACACTTTGTTGGATGAAAGTTTTCAACAAGGTCCTTTATAAGTAATATTGTAATATTCAAAAGCTATATTTTAAATTAATAATTTAGTAAATGCACATTTTTAAAAAGGGAAAAGTAGTTTGAACGGAAGAATTGATTTTATTTACATTTTTTTTTGTGAGACTATGTTTGTCATGATAGCATCGAGACACATAAAATATTAGTCTAATAAAGAGATGATAGTAGCTGGAGCCGCTTTAGAGACGTGATATTTAAAAAAAATAATCGGTACCAATATCCAATATAATCTGTAAAGATTCTTTATTTACTTTTATTTTCACCTGCAACACGCTAATAAGTTTCAAATGCGTTGCCTAAATTTAATAGGCAGAGGAGGCGATAAACAAAAAAAGGATATTTCCTTTTCCTATATAGCCCCACCCTCGTCAAATCGTCTTCCCCTTTCCACCCTTTCCATGATAGAAAACGGAAAAAAACTAGAATTAGGTCTCCGGCACGTAAGGAGAGACGCTAAATACTTCACCGGTCCAGCCGGCCAATTCGTGCAACAAATGTTGCTGTGTATACCACATTACTTAATTTACTGTTAACAATAATCTAAGATTTGAACGTAAAAATAAATTATCGAACATTAGTACAGACCTAAATGGTTTCTATCATTGACTACCTCCTTATAGGCATATATAAGGCATAGGCCTTTTTATAGGTTAAATATACACCAAAGACAAAATAAGTAAACCAACCAAGATTTTATCTTTAGTTAGTTAATATCTTATGATTTCAAAAACAGGAAAATAAAATGACACAGTTTTTAAAGAATTAAATTAATTACAATTAATTTATTAATTCGGCCTACCGCTAATGAATTTTTATTTCACAAAAAGTGTCAAAAGAATTATTTATGTGGCTGCGCGCGTGTTACTTCCTCGGTGCCGCGTGTGTGCTTTGAACAGGGCGTCGTGTTCACTCTACCGAAAACATCCACGTAAAATATGTTGTTATCTCTCTCTTCCTCTCCTAAAAAAACTGAGATGACAATAGGTTTTACGTGAATTTTTCCGGCAGTGCGAACTCACGGTTAGAAGTACCGTTTTGTTGAAAGTATTAAAATGAAAAAAAGAATAAAATGTAAAAAGATCAACGGACGTTTGCTGAACTGATCCGATGTAAAATAAATACTCATAAATTTAATTTTATTTGTGATTTATTGAGTGTGTTGAAGTGATCCGCTGGAAGATTTAGATTTAAAATTTACATTTGACCCATTGAGATCAGGTTCCAGGAGTTCTTTTAAAGATTTTTTACATAGCAGAACATGATTCTTAAAAAACTTTCTTTTGTTTCAGATAAGACATGTGAAAATAATATTACTTCAATAATAATGTAAATATTTAAATAATTACAACGCATAATAGCTTAGATTTGTTCCAAAAAAACTTATTAATTTTGATACCGACATGTATCCCAATAGATTTCGATAATGAAATGATATTGTGAATACAGTGTAACTTCTTCCGCGTGTGAGAATCAGTGAAATGCTTTCAGCATAAAATTTCATAGATAAATTTTGAAAACGAAGCAAAATGTTACCAGTGCCACAAGATCGTATGTCCGGTCGTCGGAGCAGTTCAATAGTGAGCCGCACTCTGCTGGGACGACGAGCTTCAGTGTACGTGACTGGAAACCATCAGGATCCAGCAAAGGTAAGGGTTTTGATGTGAAAAATTCCTTAGCCGCGTTTGACAATGTTTTGTAGGAAAAAATCTTAGCGACCGCGTGAATGCGCATGCTCAACATAAGCCAGGAACACACGTCAGCAACATGCTTGTTTGAATTTGGAACAGTTTTGACGAAGTTTTTTCTCATTTATTTTTCTGATATTCAATTTTGTTATTCTTATTATTAAGAAACCAGTATATTTTTATGGATTAATAATTTATTTTTGAACTATTGTCGCTCCTTCGCATTTGTTTTGAGTTATCACTTCTATCGGCAGTCCTTATTACTGTCTGTTTTTTTTTTTATCAATAAACCCTATGTTAATCTGTTGCATTTGCAGCATAATAATAATTTAGGTTAAAAATTGATAGAAATTGCCAACCAATCACTAAATGTGAAAAAATAACAGTAAGATAAGTAAGAGGAAATCAATGACATTCTAATATCAAATGTAGTATAATATATTATTTTTACAAACTAAGTATTTTTTTAGTGAAACTTCTTGGGCAGCGATTTTCAGAAATTCCAGATTTCAAATAAGTAGCGTAAAGAGGGAAGAAAAATTTAATATAGAGAAGGAAAAAGATGCTATCATTATATTTACGACTTTTACAAACTTAACTTTTTTAAGGTATTTTTTTCTGTCTCTCTGTCTGTCATTTTGTAACGCTAAAACACTGGGGTTCTTAATTTTTAAGGAATTACTAACTACATACATGTGTATATTAATCGCTTCGCTTTATTCATACAACATAAAAACAAGTCGATTATAACGACCTATCGCTTTTAACGATATGATGCTAATAAAATAGTTTGCTATGTTGACAAAATTATTTACGCCCGGACATTTATGACTTATGTTAGGAAAGTGCTTAATGTTTTACGTGACAATCAATTTGATTTTTTGTTTATTTCACAATTTTTCGTGTCAATGCTATGTTCGTCTATATCTTCTATCCGTGTACGTATATAATACTATCTATCCGCTCTTGCTCTGCACTTGGGTTACAGAGCACATACATATGTCAACATTATGTTCTTCTCGTAATTTCGCACCAATCTGTATCGTCCTCATCAACAATTGTCATTGTGATCATATTCAACCAATTTACACTAACTGTATAAATATATGTAATAAATTATACAGCTAAATGTTCCATAATAATAACTCCGTCTATTGGTAAGCCGTATGAAAATCCGTTGAGTGGTGTTAAGAATTTATCTTTAACAAAAAGACGTATGACTTCTTGATTTCCAACGATCAGGTCTCGCAATTATCCTTGTCGTCGTTACTTCAAGTAAAATATAGAGCGGCCACGGAGGCAGACAAAAGTAAGTGAACAATGCAGTTTTTTGATAAATTAAAAACGTTCAGGTGCTATCAGTTTGTTGTTGAGCCATGACAATCAAAGTCAATTAAAATCAAAATAAGAATATTTTAGCAAATTCACAATACTTGGGCACCAGAAGAGTATGCTTTGTTTGTGTAAATATATAATAAGGATTTTGATGAATGAAACTAATTCTATTCTATTTTGTATCTGTACTTCATTATTAATAATTGTATCTCAAAGAATCCTCATCAAAGAAAGATGAAGGAAAAACCTAATAAGGTGAAACCACATGTTAATCACGACTTTATTAGTCAGCACAATAATCTAAGAATGTGGTATATCACCGAATCCACAGCTATCAAAACAAAACATAAATTAAATTTAACGTTTGCTAGCGTATTGCCTACTAATCGCAAACTATATCCTCTTCATGAGATCAGGGCTAGCTCTAAAGAAACTAGCTTCCATAAATTAGGTTCTAGATAAATAACGAGCAGATTTTTGCTAAGTTGCTTAATGTGCATTTCTTTTTTGCTTTTGAGACTCCCTATTTCTTTGAATCTGTCATCAGATACCCTCATTTATGTGTAAACGTGCTTCGACAGCTTGATAAATGTATTACTCTCCACGATGGGTTCAAACAGATGCGAATAGGGAATATATCTATTTTTTTGTGAAAAGAATTGTTATTTAAATTCGACGTTCATAAATTATACCAACTAGCAAACTTGACATATTCACAGACGAGTAAAGAAGTAACGTGACTTATAGGAATTTTTTTTTTTGTTTTATAAAACAATGCTTACAAATAAAAATGTTACTTCAGCACCTTACTACTTGATACAAACTACAAATTTGAACGCAGTAAGACTAAAAAAAAAAACCATTCGCGGATACCTTGAACCACTTATCGCATCGGGGTACAATTTAAATGGATCTAATCTGGAAACAAAAACTATCGATCGCAAAAAGGATGTCAAAATCGATTCATAAGTTCTGAAATAACAAACATAAAAGAAATAGGACTGAATTGAGAACGTCCTCCTTGTTTGAAGTCGTTTATTCGTTTTCATCTTAATTAATATTATTAATGCATATGTGAGTTTGTTTCTTTGTTACGCTTCAACTCCATAACGACGCTACCGATCATCATTAAATTTAGCGCAAACATTGTGGTGCAGAAAATAACATAGGATACCTTTTATCCTAAAAAAAATCTTCCCGAGGGAAAATAAAACATAACAGAGGTTTCCATGGTTATGCATGACATGATCATTTGTTATGTTCAATGCATACATTACCATGGTAACCACCTTACTGGAAACATAACTCTGAATGTTATATTGTAAGTCGTACTTAGACTACAAGGTACTGCATTTACCTACAAGGTAATTATATTAATGTAATATATCTACCCGTTTACTACACCAAAACTATAGTTTAAACCAAAAACAAGTAGCAGTAACGAGCAGGGATTATGTTGCATTTAGCAGTAGTAGAGCCCGCAACCTCAACATCTGTTGCACGAATGGGCCCGGCTCGACCGGCGAAATACCACGACCTCACAGAAAACTGGCGTGAAGTAGAAGTACTCTGCGTTTCGTCTGATGAGTGAAGTGCCGGAGGCCTTATTTCAGTCCTCTTCCCCTTCCCACCCTTTTCCTCATAAGGATGGGATGGGAACGGGAAGAGGACTGGACGGGAAGGGGCGGGGAAAAGGAAATATCCTTTTTCCTGTCCATTGCAGGTAGGTAACGCGTCTGCAACACATTTGCTTGTTGCGGATGTCTTTGGGTAGCGCTCACTTTACATCAGGTGATCCGCCTGCTCGTTTGCCACCTTCTACCATAAAAAGAGAAGTTTTGTGATTTTGCTGAACTTTCCAAATGACAGATATTATTTGGATCCAAATAACGAATGTGACTCGTTTCGATCTATTCTAGGTTTCGATAAATCAATGTAGATACTGATCTTGCTGAAAGAATGGACGTTGAGACGGCTATGAATCAAAGTTCTATTCATAGTCTTACGCTGCTACTTAGTATCGATGGATACGATAGATAGTCTGGTTTTTAGAATGATCTATGAATAAATAAGATTCCAATAATAACGTAACATAATCGTCACAGCTTATATTCCTTATATAAGTCAATAAAACTGATAATATCCTTGGTTAGGATGAAAGTAAAGCAAAAAGATAATAAATAGAATGATATTAAGTGGGATGAAAAAATTATTGTTTTAAAACTTATTATCTTTTGATCCATTTGTATCATAAGGCAGCAAAGTAATCCAGGAAAAATGTAGGTTAACGTGCACAAAAACGATAAGCAAAATGAACTAAATTACACAGTTAAAGAACTAACGCGTAAAGTAAACCTTAATCAAATCAAATCAAATCAAAATCAAAGGTAAAAAAATGTATAAGTTTTGGTAAAGCCCGTTTTAAAGTAACAAGAAAACCATGAAAAATAAGTTTCCACTTTGGAGCTGCTGTTACAGGTAGGTGAAAGAACATATATGTTATACATGTTACTTAATTCCGGGCATATCGGAAGATAAAACTGCCGTTCAAGGTCTCTGAAGCATTCATTTCATGCCAAAAATATGACACCTCGTCCATCTACAAGTCTACCGGCCTATTGCTATAACTGCTTTCAAGAAAAAACACAGACAGTCTGCCGACATTAGTGAAAACTCAAAATAGACTCGAGAATAGTTTAATAATAAATAATCAACAAAAAATCCTTGCATCTTAACAATAAAATTTTAAATTGAATACAATAAAAAATGAAAAAAAGTTCGTCGAAGCTGTTCCAAATTCAAACAACTTCCGATCGCCTCGCCCGATCACACTTTTCGTAACTCCTCTCGTCGCGCATTCACCAGCTTACTCCCCAAGTCAAGCTTGCCTAAAGAAGTTTTCACTTCAAAATATTAGAATCTGTTATAATTTGCCAGCTCTTAAGGTACTTAAAGGAGCACCAGGTGATACGATTGTGAATACCTTTTCGCCTTTCGATCGATTCACCTAATCGATCGACATCAAGACTTTAGCGGCTAGGCTGAACACATCGAAACCTTTTAATCGAGCGTCGTATAAAACGATTCTTTCGAAGGTCAAGTTTCCAAGAAATGCGATTAGATCACTAGCTTCTAGACCCTACATAAGGGCGTAATATTAAGTTCGTAAAAGCGCTCGGGCCAGAGAACGAATAAAACATAGAAGCATTCCTGGCGCTCAAAAATAGTCCAACGCAGATTGTGATTCCACAAGCGGGGCTTGT
>JWHW01057550.1:0-26529 GCA_000931545.1 Papilio glaucus
AAGTGCGTAGTATAGTAGTATTGTACTCGTACAAAGTATAAAGAATTTGTTGTTGGAAATACAAATTTTAGCAAAAGCCAATAAGTCGAAAACTGGGTATTTTTTTATTAATGACCTAATTTTTTATCGCAAGTTGATCAGATAGGATTAGGACTTAGATTAAAATTAAAGTTGTCTTAAATATTACTGACTTATAAACGTGTATTAGGTAGTTATAAGAAGTATGTTAGGCGTGACATTGAATGATAGGACAAAAATACTATTATAAGGGAAAAGTGTGGCTTAAATGTGGATGTTGTAACTAGAATTGACAAAGGTACGCTTCGGTGGTTCGGGCATGTTCAAAGGATGAATGAAGAGAGAATAACTAAACAAATTTTTGTAGCAAAAGTGAGTGGCGGTGTTGGTAGGGGACGAACTTATATCGATCAGATTAGTGGCTTACTAAAAAAGGGCGATATAAGGAGCACCCATAACCGACTAGCATGTATGCGCAGGTTTATGAATGTAGAAGAAGCGAGAGAGGTGTGCCAGGATCCCACCAAATGGAAATCCATGATCTCTGCCTACCCCTCTGGGTTACGGGCGTGAGCACATATTTATTTATTTTAAATTCCCATGTTCCACACTCCACACACTATGGTCCGCGGTGAACTCGGAAACTAACCAAGCAAGTGTGTAATTTGGTCCAACTTGAGAGAGAAATAAAATAAGAAGGTTTTAACTCGATTAATAACCTCAATATTTTTATTGCAAATTAAACATTTTAATTATTAAAAATTTAACATGTGGCCGAGATACGAATGTTAAGATGTGTGGTGTGACGAGGATGGATAAAATTAAAAAAGAGTAGGTCAGAGGAAGTCTGAATGTTGCGACAGTCACAGACAAATTGAGGAGCAACATTTGCAAGGTATGGGCATGTAATGTCGAGGAATGAAGGACATTAGCGAAGATAACATAAAAATGAACGTGGATGGTTACAAACGTAGGGAAAGACCGAAGAAAGCATGGATTGAGATAGATGTAAGAAGGTGAATTCAGATATGACGGCTGATAGAGGAGTATGGAATAGGGGAACATACTGTGCTGACCCTAGATATATAGGATAAGGGCACATAAATGAAATAATTTAATTATTTATAAGTTCTTTAAGATTCTAACAGATGGCGGTGTAAGTTCATTGACATAACACTTTCACATCTTTTGTCATAATAGGCTGTCGACACACGTCACACGTACTTCCCTAGCTATAGACAATTAGCGTGAAACCGGGATGTGTCGTTAGTTTTATATAAAATTCAACATTTTATTAACAATACAAATGTCACGCCGCGTGCCATTTGTTTGGACAAGTGTGCAAAACACTTGATCAAATGTTAGCGAAACCGCCAAACAAACATTGTCTGGGAAAGTTTTTTAAAATTATTACAAAGAAAAGTACAATACTAAACACTCAATGTATTTATATGAAATAGAAACAATGATGAATATATCATATTAGTCCAATAATTCTTTAACAGTGATAAAGTCCTCAACAACATCTGTTGCGCTTATTGGCCGGCTCGACCCGTGACCACGACCTCGACAAGCGTGAAGCAGAAGTATCCCTGCGTTTCGTCTGATGAGTGCCGGAGGCCCAATTTCAGTTCTGTTTCTCTTCCTTATCCTTTCCTAATAAGGATAGGATGGGAAGGTGAAGAGGATTGGACGGGGACGGAATGTATGGGGAAAAGTAATATCCTTTTTCGCGTTCAACCCCTCTTCTGGCTATTAAAGGTAGGCAACGGACCTGCGACTTATTTGCTTGTTGCGGATGCCTATGAGTAGCGGTCTCTTAATATCAGAAGACCTGCTTGCTCGTTTGTCACGTTTTGGTCTGAGCTATCCTTAAAAACGAAGAACGAACATCTTACACATAAGTCTATTTTTTGCCCGAGTGGGTGGATAATATTTTTCGTGGGTATGTCGATCCCATTGTGAACTGTAACCCAAATAAATTTTGAAAAATGAGATGTCATTCGATGAGTATAGAGTCGATCAAATTTGTTGGTAATGTAAATGAAATCTTGCTTTTTTTGTATGGAATAAGGTGGCAAACGAGCAAGCGGATCACCTGATGTTAAGTGAACGCTACCCAAGACACCCGCAACAAGAAAATGTGTTGCAGATGCGTTGCCTACCTTTAATGGACAGAGGAGGGCATAGGCAGGAGTAAGGATATTTCCTTTTACCTGTTAACCCCTCCCCGTCCAATCCTCTTCCCGTTCCCATACTATCCTTATGAGGAAAGGGTGGGAAAGGGAAGAGGACTGAAATTAGGCCTCCGGCACCTCACTCATCAGACGAAACGCAGAATACTTCTACTTCACGCCTGTTTTCTGTGAGGTGAGAGACTTGTTTATATCAGAGCTATCTGTAACTACAAGAGTGCCGAATGCATTGCCAGACTTTCAGTTAGACAGTTTAAAGAATGACAAAAAAGGCACTAGTATGTCTCGTCTAAGTAAGAAGTACTACAAAAAATACCAAAATTACATGATCATTGTGTTCTCAAGATATATAAAACACCATTTTCGTTCGTACGTTGCAAGGTAACTCAGATAATCGCGACCTACTTATACAAAGCGATGTACAGAATAAATAAATAAAAGTTGATGTTGGAGCTGTGGTGGCTCAGTGGTATAGGCGACTTACGTTCAGTAGGTTGCGGGTTCGAACCCAGGCATGGCTTTACTTTGTGTAATTTTTATCATCACCACTCTTTCAAAAACGGTGAAGGAAAACATCTTGAGCAAACCAGCATGTCATAGGACCACATGTGACATTCATCAACCCGCACTGGGCAGCGTTGTGGATTACGGCCTCTACCTCTCTCGAAGAGGCCTGTGTCCCTGTTGTTATTTATTAATATGGTTGTCACACAGTTTTTACATATTTAGTATAGATAGTTGAACTGATCATGGCGCGCCGTTCTAATTTGTTCGTAACGCTTGTAATAGATACAGTGTCTGCGTGGGCGTAAGAAGAGGAACGCACGACGTCTGTAGGAAAGAATATGTAAGAAGGAGAAAGAAAAGGATAACATACGAAGAAGATAAAGATATATGCGTAGATCTAGAACAGGGAATTGTATTAGGAGTGCAGTGATTCGTGTCCCTATTAGTTATGTTTTTTAACTCACCTTCCTTTTCCTGAAGGATAGCGTGCGTTGCCATATTTTCCTGAACAGCACAACTGGTTTGTACAATAGTTCACTATCGTTTGGCCGTGTGGGCACTTCGGTCATTACAGTCATCACTTTAAATCACTCATTATCACTCAACACTCACTCACTCATCAATTGTGTCACTTTGTGACGTCATATTAATACTTTCGGAAATTACGTTGTTATGTAAGGTGACTTTAAGAACCAATATGCTTTTTAGTTTATATTCTTGACCGTGAATAAATCTACTGCATAATACTAATGTAATTTATGAGTAATAATATAATCTAAGATCCAGCATAAAGAAATTATGCACTCGTCTGTTCTTTGATCAGGACCTAGATTATATGAAGATGGACTTTGATAAGTCACAAGTGGGCTGTCAAGTTAAATATGGGGATCAAATAGTTGGCCCCAAAATAATCTAGATCCTGATCACATCACGGAACCGATAAACTCCTTATCCAGATCTTGTACAATGAATATAAATTAACTTGTATCTAGATATCAATGTAACGAAATTATTCGACGTTGATTATTCAAGATGTAAGACTAATTTGAAAATTCGTACATTTATTAGAGATGATAATTCATTTAAACATAATAAAAATGTTAAACTATACTTTATGGAGCTAGTTTTGTCTGTGTTTTTGTTTCAATGTCGGAATTGAAACATTTTAATCATCTTTATTAAACGAAAAATAACGCGCTTTGAAAAAAATCCCACATTACTAAAATTGCCCGGACGATGAAAAAAGATTTAAACAGAAATGTACTACAAAAGAAAATGAAAGCAAAAATTATATTTTTTTAAATTACGAAATACAAAATACTCGAATCATGAGATGCGGAAAAAGTCGCAAGTAGCATTCAGTGTAGTAATAAAATAAACGGCGGTTTGAGAAGCGCTGACTGCAAGGCAACACGGCCGCTCCACACTCCCCCTGTAATCGGAGCGGTGTAAACACGCTATCTACAGCGCCGGCTATCTGAAGAGGCTTTTACCTGAACAAGTTCCTATCGAGTTACCTCAGATTGCTGTGATAGTGGACCGATAACTTTTTATTATATATCGTAAAATGTTTTTACGTTACTCTTAAAATGCGAGGGAAAAAGGTGACCCTGTTTTGATTCATATTACACAATTTCACTTCACTTTATCTCACGATGTCCACAAAATTACAACATTTCCGATGTAAGTATAAAAAGTGTAATGGCCGCCATGTATGGTAAATGACGTTTGTTTGTTTACAACAATCATATCTTGTTTAGAAGTTTCATTTCATCTTATGAAAAAGGTATAGTTTTTCTTACTATTTTAGCCAGGCGCGTTAGACGATATTTGATAGAGGAAAATCATACAGGTTTGCATGAACATTATTTTTTATAGAAGGTGGCAATCGAGCAATCGGATCACCAGATATTAAGTGAACCCTATCCATAGACATCCGCAATTAGCAAATATCTTTCAGATGCGTTGCTTATCTTTAATGGGTAGAGGCGGGCATAGACAGGAATAAGGATATTTCCTTTTCCCCGTTACCCTCCCCGTCCAATCCTCTTCCCGTTCCCATCCTATCCTTATGAGGAAAGGTTGGGAAGGGGAAGAGGACTGAAATTAGGCCTCCGGCACCTCACTCATCAGGCGAAACGCAGAGTACTTCTACTTCACGCCTGTTTTCTGTGAGGTCGTCGTATTTCACCGGTCGAGCCGACCCATGCGTGCAACAGAGCCTGGCTCTGTTGCACGCATGGGTCGGCTCGGGCTCTGCCACTGTTAAACCACTGTAAAACACGTCATCATTTCGCGTCAGCAACATGCTATTTGAATTTGGAACAGTTTCGATTAAGATATTTTCAAGTTTTTTTCAATTTTGAATTTTATCGTTTAGGTTTATTTTTGTTGAATATTTATTTATTTTTGAACTCTTGTAACAACTGTTTTGGAGTTTTTACTTCTGTCGGCAGTTCTTATGACTCCTATGTGAATCCAATATTGCGATTAATATTCAGGTAAAGATTAATTTAATGTGATTTTAACCACAGGTAAGAATCGCATAATTTACTATAATAAAAAATAACTTTTTATTTCATTTTATATCCTTAACAGATTAAAATATGTTTTTACATTTTTATTAATTAATTTTTATTATTAATTCATTTTATTATGAAACTTGATAGATTATTTTGGAACGATGCGATAATTTTATGAAAATTATTCCCTTATCTTAATTCTCATATACAAAACTTTCATTACCGTTATATGGGACAAGATTGTGTGAAGCTACACTTTTTGCCAAAAAACTATGACAACTAAACTATCCTACACACAGTTACACAATTAAAAGAGTAAGCGCTTAAAATGTATATAGGTTGGAATTTAACATATTTTTTAATCCAAATGTGATTGGAAGCGGCATTTTATCGTCCGTGTTTCCGTCAGATGTATTTTGGCGGGAAGCGAGTACAACTGTTAATAACGTTGTTACGATAAACTTTGAACGAATATTACAGTCAAGAATTCAATACAATTACTGTTTTTCCCGTACAGATTTAGAAATTATGCGATTCTCAACAAAATGAAACTAAACAATAAGATCTTTGTAGCGAATGTTAAGGGAGGCTATTATCAACTATTGTTTTTTCCAAAGTGAGATGGAAATTTTGTAAACAAACGTCACTTACCATAAATGGCGGCCATTATACGTTTTAAACCTTCATCGGAAATGTTGTAATTTTGTGATATTAGTCATATAAAATGAAGTTAAATTGCATAATCTACAGATAATGTTATAAGGTAATGTAAATTTGTTCTAAAATATTTGGGTATATACTAGTTTACAATTTTCCATCTTGATTTGGAACTAACCATCTTTGACTGATGATAATAATGAAACAGAATTAACATTTAATTAGATCAAAATTCCAAGAAGCTCTCGAAGGTTTTGTAATGACAGGAAGGTCAATTTTATTGTGGTTGTGACCACTTATAGCCTAAACGGCTGGACCGTTTTGACGAGGGAGATGTCTTTCGATTTCCTAGCTTTATACAGGGATACTGTCAGATTTTTTAAAAGTAATTCATTAAGTTATAGTATTGTGTAAATAACTATAATATTATGGTATTCTACTAAAATTAAGCCTGGACAAAAACGACGAACAATTGTACACTATGGTTTTGCGAAAATCCCTCGCATATCTTTAATTGCTTAATACAGATAACCCCAACAGTCCCGGATCTAATTCGATTACCTAAGAATATAATGAAAGTTACAAATTATTATAATAATATAACTGTTTATATATCTCCAATGACGTTCGATTTCTACGTTTTTTTATTATTCTATATGTTCCATCCTCTCTCCGAACTGGAGGACTAGGACTGGACCTAGGACTTTTCATGACCCTACCGAAACCAAGGCTGGAGAGATGGGGCTGAAAAGGTTCAATACTAGCGGGAGAGTATCCAGGAAAGTGGAGAACTCTTATTGTCGGAGGCGAAGGCCTACTTTGGGTGCCAATGTAGTCAGTTTATATGATATACAAATTATAATTCATGTATTGATGTTGTTATTTTGTCTGTATAAATCGGCAATAGCTTATTGACTGACTGACTACGAGGAGGTACTAAAGGTTCAAAAATATGCAGGTACAGGTAGTACCTGACTATTAAAAATTTTAAAATTTATACAAAATCACCGGTCAAAAGTATTCCAAAAACAGAGACAGCAACTTTTACACATGTCGAATGGTGTAAAAAGGATAGCTTAACTAAAATAATAAGAAAAACGAGGACAGATAGTGTTTTTCACACAAGCATAAATGTAAATACATGACGTAAACTATCGAGAAAGCGTCCAAATTAGGTCTCTTTCGAGTCTTCACTTTTCGACCGCTAATAGCATATCTGCTACTTTTTATATTATAATATTAGCGTGCAGGGACATTTTACCATAACGCATTAATCACAAATTATATCTTGAAAAGATAAAGACCGGACTGGCCTATACAAATAACTCTACTTTTACTATGCTCCAAATAGCCAAATAATTTCACGTTACACTAGGGCAACGCTTAAGGCGAAATCACTGAGATAACGGATGTCTATTAGTCTGTTACGGGTACTCCTTATATCGCCGTTCTTAGTATGTTACTCTGTCACATCTGATATACGTACTTCTGGGGCGTCTCCTGCCTACTTACTTTTGCAAGATAAATATGTCTTGTTACTATCTCTTCATTAATCCTTTCAATATAACAAACACTTTTAAGCCATTTTTTCTCTTATACTAACGCTTTTTTTAAATCCTATCATTCACAAGTCACGCCATACTTCGCATCTCAACAGTATTAAGTCTACTAACATGTATACCTACCGAGATTTTATCTGAAATTTTTAGATTACGACTCGGTTATCGATACAAAAACATAATTGCCGCATCGCGAGAGTCTTACTAAAGTATGCTGAGATTTAATTCTATGAAAATACCTTTGGCTTAAAATACGAGTAGCATTCGAATATATCATAACCAATTTATCATTAATTAACCAAACACACGCCAAATTTGAATATCATTATTATTATAACACTTATTTGTAATGCTACTGAGTAAACAAACCACTACTAGTAGTAATGAAGTGATAATCACATCAATGTGAAACCAAACACCGGTACTGAAGCGCACGCAATTAAAATCTCAAACACGGATGTTTTAAACACATGGAATAAACTAATTTCGCAATCACATTCCTCACATAACACTACACTAAACAAGTTTCTAGTAATCACACTAAAAACTTGACCGCAATTAATACATTTTTTTAAATTAAAAATATTCGCGTAAAACGTTCGTATACAACACGACGCGTCTTCACACTGTTTGTAATATGACATTGCTAAATGAAAGATAACACCGCAGAAGCAGGACAAAAACAACATAACTTGATACCACTGTGTCATTGAAATTTAAACCATAACCTCTGTAACATAAAATTAAATTTCGCTTGTTTATGTGAAACCTTTAAAACTATTTGAATTGTATAGGAGATACAAACATCATAAAACGCAATCGAGGAATTTAATCCTTATTTAATAGCGTTAAAAATCATAATCCTTTACCGACAATTTCGTAGGAAAACCGTACGGAAATCGGCCGTATGTTAGAGCGAGGCAGACGATCGCCCAACAAGGTCAGTGTTAAGCGAGAGTAACGATAATTATTATGTTAATATCATGCAAAGAGTAACTATGCAAACGCTTTTTATTGTTTTAAAATATAGATAATAAAAATAAAAAATAAATAATTGGAATCAACGGAAATTATTATTGCAATCAGAAATCTATTTGCGTTTTTGTTTTATCACTAAGAAAGTAATAAATGTATTAATAATATGTAATAACTAATACCCTTGACCTAAAAGGATCAGCACAGATCACGTATGTTTATTTACAATTGCTGTTTTACCTTTTTATTACAACATCGTGTTTGTACAAACAATGTACCTACTTATAGTTTAAACTGTAATGCATTGTTGTTGGCCAAGGATTTAAAAGTGAGGAAGGTATACTATGTATGAATTGTTAATGTATTTTGACATATTTGGGAGAGAGAGAGAGTTCCACTATTTGCCTTTCACCTTAGGTTTCTCTATTGATATCGAATCACAACAAAACAATTTTCATTTTTGAAAAAAAACAGACTAATGTTATTTCTGTCTCAATTTTGAGTATTTATGTAAGTATGATTTGTTTGATACAGTCTTTGTATAGCTAATATATGCAATCTACTATCTCGAGGCATTATATTCGCCCTTCATCTGTTTATGGAAGTGTGCGTATATTTCACTTTTCACCCAAAACTACATATCAGAGAGCAATTGTGATTTTGTGTGGATGTAGCCTCTCTGTCCCCATGTGTCACTATTGCATGTGGTTTTAACGTAAATGTTGCATTGTGGTGCAAGGACACAGTGGTTAAATATGTGTTTTACGATCATTTGTTATCAATCTATACTAATATTGTAAATGCGAAAGTTTGTGTGTATGCATGTTTGATACTCTTTCACGCAAAAACGGCTAAACAGATCTTGACGAAATTTGGCACAGAGATATATTTTAGTCTGGGATAGCAAATAGGCTACTTTTTATCCCGTAGAAATGTACGGTCCCCGTGGTATACATTTTTTTTGTTTGTACAGGTCCATATCTACGTATATACAATGCGATGTATGTAGTATGTTCCCTATAGATACCGAAATGACTAAAAAAATCAAGAAAAGTGGGTATTTGCAGCTAGTATAAAATGAAATGATTTTTTCTAAGAATCAAACCTGAAACCTACTCGTAGTGTAATACTTCGATACTCCAATCTTGAAGTCACGAGGTTGTTTTTGAAGTAATGATAGTTAACAAGATTTACAAAGGGATCGTGTTGCGCGTATCGTTTACTAAATTTGACAAAGTTAAAAGTGAAGTTTGTTGACGCCGTAGAATAACTTTAGTTTCATTTGTACTACAAACATTATATTTTAAACTAGCGACCCGCCCCGGCATCGCACGACTACCAGAGCATATACGTCAACGTTTTTTTTCTGCCGTAGTACCAGTTTTTCTTATGTGAGAGAATGCCGACGCATATTGGCTCTTGGGGCCAAGTGTGGATTGTGTGGGACTCGCACCGACTAGAACATCACAATGTTCATGCCGTGCATATTGGCGGGACTACGAGAAAGCTGCCACACACATCCGTGGCGTAGTACCAGCCTAGTACGTATTTTCCAATCTACGTCAAATAAACAAACCTAATGTATATCTTAACCTCCCTCATCAATCACTTATTTTAGTGAAAGTCTTATGAAAACCGTTCAGTACTTTTTGATCACATTCAGACAGACAGACGTGGCGTGGGAGTATTTATTTTTATGTGAATGATCTATTGACGCGCCTTGAAAAAAATCGACGAGTATGCCGTGACGGCAAACGGCATGACGCTTTAATTGCGTTACGTTCCTTCTACTTCACCAACTCCCTTGTGTGTGTGCCCGTCCATACTAATTTCTATTTATAAATAAGTATATTATATAATTTATGAAACATTATAGTAGATATTTTAAATCACGTACCTCTTCTTCGAGGGCGACAGGAAACTGCGTCAGAGGTTTTACAGCCACATCTTCTAGAGCTGATTTGCGCCTGAAACAATAGAACATCCATACTAGAAACCAGCCCCAGTTTCGCTCGGGAGATAGACAAATATAAAAAATAGCCTAGGTTACCCGCTGATAGACGAGGCTATGAGTTTATGGGGGGCTTTATAAAATCGGTTCAGTACTTGAGTTTATCCTGAACAATCAAACAATAAAACCTTTTCTCTCTATAGCTTTATTTTTTTTAAAAGAATAAGGCGGCAAACGAGCGCGTCATTTTATGTTAAGTGACAGCTACCCATAGACATCTACAACAAGGAAATGAGTAGCAGATGCGTTGCCTACCTTTAATGGACAGAGGACGGGATACACACGAAAAAGTATATTTCCATTTTCTGTACACACTCTCACGTCCAATCCTCTTACCCTTCTCATCCTTTTAAGGAAAGGATGGGAAAGGTAAGAGGACTGAAATTGGGCCTCTAGCACCTCACTCATCGAACGAAACACAGAAGCATATAATACTCCTTCACGCCTGTCTTCTGTGAGGTCATGGTATTTCACAGGTCGAGCCATTCGTGCAACCGATGTTTTTGTTGTGGACTCTACCACTGTTGAGTATATAAATACTTACTATATATGCGAAAGTACACATAATTTTGAGTTTAGTACCTTTTCTTGAATAAGTACTGAACCAAGTTTAATAAATCTATACTTGTATAGATTGAATCCTAAAATGTTCTTACTTCATCACATATGATTTATAAAACTTGAAGAGAATAAAATAAAGGATAACAAATTTTTCTTCTTAAACTCTTGATCCATTATGTAATTTACTATTTGGACACCTAAAAAGAAGAGTGAATAGGCTAATACTAAATTATAGGTACTCATGTCAAACACTCGCTGCCCACGGTGCCAAATTCATTAGTGCACTAGGAAAAGACACGTGAGGTGCGTCAGTTATCGATAACCGCGATACAACAATATCGATTCCTGGAATCATGAACAGCGGCCAGTATTAATATCGACACTGCACTGGTTCATCCCTACGCCTCCCATTAGTCCTATAAGTGTGACAAAGAGAGACGTAGGCGTTGTCTTGTTTCTACAATTTATTGCCCAATGGGCAGCAAGTGTTTGAAATGAGTATAGGTTATGTTCTGTTTTAGGTTTTGATTATTATTTGCAATTTCACTTTTTTACATTGTTTTATTAACGTACACATGCTAAGAAGTCAGATTGTAAATAAAGCCATAAACTAAGAACTAACGTAACAGACGACTTTTTGTTAGGCGAGTACAATTTTTATGTTCTTACTCCAAAGTTCAATGACCTGTGGTCGATTAAGATTTGACGGATCTCTCCCAGCATATATTTATTTAGAGATCGTAAAGATCTTTGTAATGGACTGTCTGTTGGTTTCCATTTGTAAATGAAATATACCCAACATAAAATTCTGATTTCTTTTAATGTTACCAGGGTAGAAATAGAAATTTTCCCGCCTTTTACAAAGTTCATTATGTTACAAATATGACAGGGCTTATGTGTTTATGACTCTTGAAAACACACACACACACACATGATTTCCCGCCACTATGGAAGAGAATTAAGAATATTTTTAAATTGGCTTCAATTCAAAACTTTATTTGTTAAATCAAAATACAACTTTTTGTATTTGTCAATATTTACACTATGTGTTAGTAAAATACAGAAAATTGCAATTTTATATTTTATGATGTAAATTTAATATAGTCACAGATTGAATAATTGAAGATGTTACCTGAGTAGGATGATCTTAAACACAGGTCCCACCAGTCCCTTGATGATAGCGGACGCGTTGAGGTGACATCTGCCGTGCAGGACTATGCCGTTCACCTGCATTCAACAAAAGATCCTTAATAATAAATAATAATAATAATCAGCCTTTTTTTAGTACGTTTCCCCACTGCAGGAACACAGTCCTTCTTTCCGAGAGAAGGAAGGGACGTAATCCACCACGCTAGCCCAGTGTGGGTTGGTGGATATCATATCTTAGAACTAAGATATGCTGGCGTCCTCACGGTGTTTTCCTTCACAGATTTTGGAGCAGTGGTGATGAATAACTGACACAAAACAAAGCGCCTGGCCTCGAATCGTGACCAACAGTACGCTATATTGCCGGGCCACCACTACCCGCTCACCTCCTTACTTAACAAGAATTTAAGTTTTTTTTCCGTAGAGGCAAACTATTAAGCTGTTCACATGATGGTTACCTTTTAACTTAACAGATTGTGGATGACCATTCTGTTAAGTTTTTACCTGTTTAATATCAATTAATTGATGTTACTATTAACATCTATAACAACCAGAATAGTTGCAGATTTATCACTAGATAACCCTGTCGCCTTACATGATGTCAGGGTGTAGTTGTCGTCATACATATATATGTAAAAATGTCTTCCCAATATTAACAAATGTCCGTTTTTCTTTTGAGGAAAATGTGGCAGACGAGCTAGCGGGTCATCTGGTGTTAAGTGACCGTTACAACAGCGAGTCGCTGATGCGTTGCCTACCTTAATAGACGGAGGAAAGAATGGACGGGAAAAAGGATGTTTCCTTTTCCTATTAATCCCTTTTCCGTCCAATCTTCTTCCCCTTCTTATCCTATCCTTATTAAGAAGGGATGGGAAAGAGAGGACTGAAATTGAGCCTCCCGCACCTTACTCATCACACAAAACGCAGAATACATCTACTTGACGCTTGTCTTCTATGAGGTCGTGGTATTTCGCCAGTCCAGCCAGCTCATTCGTGCAACAGATATTGTCGCGGCCTCTGCCACTGTTAAAACTGTATTAATGATATGGTCACAGTAATTAATGCGGGCACTAATACCACCTAAATCAGATAAAATAGTGTTCTAACTAGTTCAAAAATATATTAAATACACTATCTATTACTTTTATATGATTTTTATATATTGTTTATGTAATGAACGAAATGTATATGTAATTAAAACAACCAACGTCTGCGGCTCACCCTTGCGAGGAGGAGTATAATGTAGTATTAAAAAGTGATACTATACAGGGTGTTTAACTCATTCACTGAGCTGATGGTGTTCTGTAAGAGTGATCAAAGGCACCAATACGTCGCAATGGATACAGCGTGAGTTATGTTTCAATCAGAATGGACGTTGAACAAGAATAGTCTGGCTTTGGTTACGAATTGATTGTGTGCGGTACGTTAAGGTAGCGGACATATTGCATAAACTGTGCGAACTATAGTAACATTATGAAAATATTTGTTTGTTCGGGATGTACTTAAAAACTACTGAACCGATTTAAAAAAAACTATTTCATCAATAGAAACCTCTACCAGCGAGTAACTTAGGTGATGTTTTATCTTTTTAATTCTTTATCTATCTACTTGATCGATGATGGGGCGGTTTCCTAACTTTTTATCGACACAATTACGTATCCTGATTGTAAAATTCGACTGAACAGAAATGTAACTTACGTTTCTGTCCAGTCGAATTTTACAATTTCAACAAGTTCAATTTTTACAAGGTCGCATTCTGAATGGAAAGATAATGTATATTAATAAAATGATTACGATTGCCTTGTTTCATTGCAAGATATGATTGTTGTAAACAAACAAACGTTATTTACCATACATTACGGCTATTACACTTTTTATACTTATGTTTTAATTTTGTAGTAATCGTGAGATATAGTGAAGTAAAATTGTGTAATATGGATAGCTAATATTATAAGGAATATGAGAAAAAGTTGTTTTATGAAAATATTTTGGAAATTACGATTTTTATCGTAAAAATCTTTGTTTACAAAAATTACATATTGTGAAACAAAGTATACCAGTAAAGTGATTGTATGTCTTTTCAAGTAACAACTTTGGTATGACATAATAATAACAACATTTTGTGTATTGCGAATTTTTGTCTATCGATTTCATTATAAAGACAAATTAAGACATAGGTTTATTAATGAATGATAAAAAGCACTTCTTGAATCACATTGTAATAGTTACTTTTATAATTATATTATTGTAACACGCTACTCGCTCAGTACGTAGACCAACCGCTAACCAAGTCAATTGGCGTCGCTCCAAAACGGGTCGAGATGCGAGCCCGGGTCGAGGGATCAACTGTTAATGTATGCAAATGCACAAATAATTGATCGGCTGCGTGCTACGACCGCCCCAAACGGATACAGGCTGATGCAGAAGCAATAGACACAAACACGCATAATATTATCAATCACTGATGAATTGGTCTTGCCTGAATTGACATAAAAGTCGACAGCTTTTCCTGTTATTCGAATGGAACACTAAGGACGAATCAATTGGTCAGTATATGAAAAATACGCAAACTCGTACGCAGGCGGTATATGTCCTGTAGAGTATGCAACCTCTTTGGTTGTAACAGGCAACTTAAATTCGATTTAATAAAAAAAAGAATAAGTTAAGTAAGAGTTGAAAGTTTTGCAAGTTTAGATGTAAAAACCTTTTTTTTATTCAATTTTATCCGCTGTAAAGTAAAAAAATAACTTTTTGTTTGAACCCTCAGAGGCTTAAACCTACACAATAATTCAACAATTAGTAAATCTAAAGACTGCTCTTAATAGTTTAAAACTTTTTTTTGTAAAATATATACGCTTTTTTAACTTAAAAAAATAAATTATTAGCTCTTCGAGACATGGTCCTTGTTGTGTGTTTTTTATATTAACATTGAGCATTGACCGAGCAAAGTCATACGTAAAGCAATGACTTTGATTTATGCAATGACTCATTCATAAGTATGTAACTTTCCCATTGAAAGACCGGACAATGGCGCCGAGATCGGTCGCTCATTCGGTCGTTATCCTCTCGCTCATTCACTCTTAGGCTTCGAACTCACAGAGCTATTTTTAACCTTGGCTTCTTTAACTGTGGCTTCTGTAGAATACGGACGGAGTAAAAATTTTAATACATTTTCTCGACGCGTTTTACGCCCGCTGCATGTGCGATTGTTTGCGGCTCCCACCGCACCGACAGGCAACTTGTAAAACCGCGCGCACTGCGGATGGTTGGCGGGCGAACTCCATTGAACAATCATATCGATCGAAAATAACCGCCTTTCGTGCGATATTCTCCCGCTAAGGTTACGGCGAAAACCGCAACCACAACCCCGAGCGCGGTTAAAAATCGCTCTCTGAGTTCTTAGCCTTATCAGTGTGCCAGTCAATCTGTCTGTACATTTATAACATCGGTATCTTGGACGCAATCCAAATTCTAGAGCTGACCGCAATGATTGACGAAGTAATTATAGGCGTCATAAATTATATGGTAAATATAATTTGTGCAGCTCTAGTATATTATAAGCTCTTCGCGTTGGCAGTTTTTCAATGTAAATTATAGACGATATATTTATTACATTCTTAGCTTTTTTTTATTTTCGGATTTTTTAAGACTTATGTGGGATTTACGCTACGTCGTCCTGTAAGTGGCTCCCATTTTAGAACCCTGTGGCTGTCTAGCCAACCGTTCTAATACGTTCAATTGCTCGTAGAACGGTACTAAGGTCAGCAAATCTACAAAAAACTTATTGATTTTTATATAACTTCTGAAATTCATACTAGGAACCGAATGCTAGAAAAATACATAGAACAACCTAATTTCGACATCAATAAATTAAAAAAATATACATTATAGTATGAAATTAAATTGTTCTAAGTATTTTTTGTGATTGCCTTCTGATTTTTCTTAATTTGCCGCACTTTTCAGTCTCAACATTTATTTTCTAGACTCTAAGATTATTGATTTTCGATCAGTTATTTAGTGAAGTATTCACGCGATGACGTTACCCTTGTTAACCCCGCAACTAAATAAAACAAACAATGCAATTCTAGGAATAGAGTTATTTGAGCTCCTATTGATGGTGCATATTTGCTTACGCTTGGATTCCGGCCAACATAAGTAGCACCTATGTGCGCCTAAAATTATGTTCCTAGTCCAAACAACTGTAATAGACCAGCATTAAATGGTCTCCTTGAATAAACTGGTACACGGTACGCCTGTAAATTAGTGAAAGCTAATTGTGACAACCAGTAGACGAATTTAGAACATATAGGCGAGAGGAACAGTAATTGAAAAAGGCTTTTGACATCAGTGGGTTTTTCACGATTGATATTCATTGTTGTTTGATATGTTTGGACGTAGATATTTTTATGAATTGTCGATTATTACTTACTAGTTATATTTTACACCCAGACATGCTTTTTTGATGTGTACTGACTTCTTACAATTAAGTCTAGACTCTCATTTAGTACGTGTCCCGGAGGCATCCTTTGTTCTATATCTATATCAGATCTACATAAAACAGAATGTTAGACTTGAGTTCGATTTCACGTCCACATAAACCCTTAGAATCAACCACGGGAGAGTTACGTAAGGGTTCAACCTAATTTGAATTTTATGACTTGATAGTGTTGGTCACAAATTTAACTCGGCAACCAGCTTGTGATTTATCAATGTATATATTATCTAACATATAATCCTGGTACATAAAACATATAGTCCTACAACATATAGTCCTGTTCAAATAACACATAAGGGTAGAAATTTCACATATACTATCTATAAAGACTGGCAACGATCCTGCGACTTGTATGGGTCCTTATATAAAAATAACTCTTTGATTCTGTCTACACATATATATACTAACCTCCAAGATCTCATCTCCAACTTTGATGGGGGGTGAAGCCTTGGCAGCCGAGCCGGCGGGATGCAAACCGCAGACGAAGACCGCCATGCGGCTGCGGTCTCGGTGACCCGCCAGGCTGAGACCGAGACCAGCCTTCGGAGACCGCTCCAGCTTGACCACAACGATGCTGTCTCCGAGCGATGCATACTTCTTGCGGATTTTATCTGTGAATAGGGAAAATTGTTAAAACTGAAATCACAATTAGTAGTAATCATTTAAATTATTTGATCATAGAAATCGGAGCAGCCGTACTGTTGAAGACATTAGGGAAGGACCAATTCTACCAACGGTGGTGGTGACGATCATCCTCCATGATGATGATTCAAATGTCTAATTATAAAAAACGCTATAGGTAAGTGAGAAGAGATAATGACTGTTCATTGTGCTATAGTATACAGAGGTGCATGTGATGCTAATTTTTTTCTAAAAGAACACGGCACGGCAATCTCGGGTTGATATTTTAATATTGTATTGTCTTTTCATAATAGCATTTTTTAATAATTACTTTATTATTATCACTGAAAGTATGCGTGTAAAAGTTTTACACATTATAGATAGTCGTATCGTTTTTACGGTCAACACTTTGGTACCAATAAAACTAATCATATTTTCTATTCGACGATAGATGGCGTTGTAACAAATAAATCATGCATTATTATTCCGAGCGGGTTCTATTTTAAGATCCAATTAATATACATAGCAAAGGGCAATGGAGGCTCTTTTATAAGCCAATAAAAAGTGACTAGGGTGAGCGTTCGCAGACGAGAGCTTTGATGGTAATCCGCGCAAAATCGATCCGGGATACTCGAGGAATGGAACTCTTTTTACTGGATGGAAATGAATTCGTGAGAAAAATACGAAGTGATTACTATTGGCCCTTATCTCTATTTGGTCCGACAAAGATATGAAATGCTATGTGTATAGTTAACTTTTCAATACTAGGGTTTAAAAATATATTAAACAAGCGACCCGCCCCGGCTTCTCACGTGTAGTTTGTCCGTACAAACGTTCATGCCCTACTTAAGGTAATCGCGCCAACTGTCAAAGGACTGACAGTTATGCCAAAGGCCCTAAAGTCGAAAAGTTTCTGCTTTCCGCGCAAAGAAAAGCGAAATCGGTCCAGCAGTTCACGCGTGGTGCCGTGACCAAGGCTAATAGGGATATATAATAGTAACATTACCATCTATACTTCATAACTAGAAACTTTAAGACAAAGTTCGCCCTAGGAGAACTTATATCGATCAGATTAGTGGCTTCTTAAAAAAGTTCGATATAAGGAGCACCCATAATCGACGAGCATGTATGCGTAGATGTATAAATGTAGAAGAAGCGAGAGAGATGTGCCAGGATCGCGCTAAATGGAAATCCATGATATCTGCCTACCCCTCTGGGTTATCGGCGTGAGCGCATATTTACTTAATTTATTTGAGACAATAAAGTTTAAATTAATTTCTATTATCGCGATGTAGTTTATATGTTTAAACTATAAGTCATACAACTTTGAACTCAAAACAAAAATTTGTAAGTAAACACACATTTAAATCTACACACTTCTTGAGTTTCCTAATAAAAAAACGGTAATAAACAAAATGTCGAAGGCAACAACCATAATACTAGGTCAAGAATCGTGCATTATGAATGAGGTTTAACAAAAATAGAACGTTTCCCCGCGCAGAAAATTACATTATCCTCATCGACAAATCACATTTCTCACTCCCGACCTCTCCACAGACAAATTGACTGCTCATAGCCACTGTTGACTGTTTTTTTTATGAAATTACTGGAGGACAAAGTTGACTGAATTTATTGAAGCGATGGCAAGGAAAACAAGGGTAAAAATACTGCGTTTCAGTTTTAAAAGGAAACGATAATTTACTTTGACATGACGTTTCATGTCAAAAGACGGACTTTAATATCAAAAGGTGTCGTACGTCAAACATGACGTCTTACGTCAAAAGGAAGAGTGTTACGTCAAAAGTTGGTGTATTATGTTAGTGTCATTTTTGTTTCAACAACAGTGAAGTGCTTTGTTTGTTAGATCTCCTCCTTTTTACAAATTACCATCATGCAGAAGAACAGTGTATCTGTCTGTTTAAACATGAGATTATGTAGGACATTTTAAGAAGACAGTTGGGGAATCCCCTTAGCTGCAAGTACCTCCAATTCTAACTTACGTTACGCAACGTATTTGTACACGTTAGTAACCAAATATGCGCTCACGCCCGTAACCAAGACACCCCTCTTGTCGGTGTCGGATTACGCTATATTATAAACTATCAGTAAATTGTGAACTGAACTAATCATAGACAATATCACGTCAACCGCAACAAACCACATTTTTTCATTGCGTACGTTCATTTAGTGATAATATTTTTGTATATAACTATCATGGCCAACCTAACAAACTTAACCTTCACCATTTTAAATTAAACTTTCACGTAATACGTCACAATTTATCGTGATACGTCCAATTGACTATGATTCGTTCAGATCACGATTTCCTGTCAGTTTATAATATGTTTTGTCCGGTTATATACTGACGAATTTCACAATCGGTCTGTTATATAATATATGCTATGTGTTGATAAATATATATTCATAGATTTAAATTCAAAGAACAGAATGGAATTCGAATTTATTCAACCCTAAATTTTCCAAGCTTATACAATTACCGCATTGATAATGCTTATTGTCAACAGTATTCAATGTTGTTACGTTGTTTGGTATTCCACATTTAAGCATACATAATGTAAAGCATAATAGCATGCGTAATGTAAAGCAGACAATAGCATACGGCTCCAGTGGAGAAATAACGAAAACACAATATATAGTTTAGAATCAATTCGAAACAGGCCGAACAACACTCGGCTGAAGGCCAGATCACACTTGACCCGTTTGCAGAGACGATGTTCGAACAAACACAATGAGCATTCGGCTGTTGTGAACCGAGGCCACGAAAACAGCGTAAAGCGATTTGCTACGCAGAAATTACCGTCTTTGAGAAGTATACTAGGCCTGACTGAATGACAATTTTAACACTGGCAGAGGCCGCAGTAACAACAGCTGTAGCACGAATGGGCCCCTCGACCAGTGAAATACCACGACCACATAGAAGACAGACATAAAGCAGATTTCGTCTGATGAGCGAGCAGTTGGTCAAATTTCAGTAGTGTACTAAGGTGAAGAGGATTGCGCGCCATCTATTAGGCCGCTACATAATTACGAACAACTTTATGGTAACTTGACATACAAGATGTCGCTACTTGCAAATTAATTAGTTGTTAACACATCGAACTTAATTATAGTTTAAAAAAAAAAACTAAAAAAAACATGCTTTTAGCGATAATCATACTAAAAAGTAAAAAATAATTCTTAGCATGAACATAAAATTAATGATGAGAAAATTAATGTCACCATTCTAAAAGCTTATTGCTAAAAGCGTGTTTTAAAAAAAATTAACTATAATTTATTACTAGGAGTAATGCCTTACGCATCTCCCTAAGTGTAAGAGACAGGTTATGTCGGGCTTGATATTGATCGCTTCGCTACGTTACTTAAACAGACGAACTTACAGCCAGGCGGTATTAAAGAGTAACAGGAGTACGTACCCTCACATAGAAATTTGTAATCTGTGCAAACCCATTTTAACACCTTCCTGAGTACACCAAACTTTCCGACCAATTGGACCTGACCTTCCAAATTTCCATAGACCTGGAAATCTTACGATATCTGAGAATTGATTAGTCTGAGAATATGTATTGGTATTTTTATCGGTTGAGGCTATCAGATGGATTTTAAATGGCGACGTAAAGTTTACTTTTTAACCACTAAAACTGTGCCCACTGGTTCAAAATAAAATGAATAAACTATCTTATTTGAGGAATAAATCATCACTATTTTATTATAAATTTTCGTATATTTAAATTGTTATCTGTTATATATGGTAATATGCCAAACAAAACTGATTACATTTCTTTTAGTACCATTCTAATTCAAACCTTTTTCTTCTGTATATATATAAACCAGAAGTTGTCGAGGTGAAAGTTGTAACCTTCTATCGTCAAGCGCTTTATGTTTTCAGAATGAAGCGCTTTTAATTTTGCGTAGGGCGGTGCTCGAGTTGTTTCCAGGTCAAGTACATCGGAAGCCGTTCATGTTCGCTGCATGGGCTTCGTCCAGAGCACCGCAGATTGAATCGATAAAGCATGCACTCAGTATAGTTGGTCGTAAGTGATACACTTATCATCATGACTGTACAATACTGATACAAATTAGTAAGTTTATTAATTAAGTGCACTAACACTTTTCACTGTGACTGTACTATGCGGATATTCGGATGATTATAAGTTGAAAGATTTACTTATAATTCGTTAATTAAGTAGCACTTTTCATTATGACTGTACTATTTGATAATACTTTGTCTACTAAACTAATTGATTAATTACGTGCGTAAACACTTTTCATTGCGATTGTATGTAAATATGATACTAAGTAATAACTTTTTTATGGTGTCAAATTTTTTATTTGTACCGTAGATAACGTCTGACTGCGAGACTTTTGTGAAAAGTTTGTTTTGTGATTTTTTGTGCAACACCGAATGTCTTGTGCCATGTTATGTCATCATAATTTTAATAAAAATAAATATAACAAAAACAAAAGGGGCCATTGTAAGGTTAATAAAGTGAGATATGAAGGGCGGGGAGTTATTCCGAGGTCGTTCATATTATATCACCATGATACGGCATTTTGAGTGTCCAATAAACGAATACTGGCGGCCTGATTAATGGCCGACGGCTCTGGATTGTACAAGAATGTAATAAACATAGACTGCGGTCGTCTTATTAGTCCACTAAGATATATATCTGTGTGTTTACGACCGATTGTAAGTTTATAATCAGACTAGGTACTTTATAAACTGTCAGCAAAATAAGAACTGAATGAATCATTAACAATTTGACGCAAAATTAAACGCAACAAATCTATTTTTTCGATACGTCAAGTTGAGAATTTTGACTGTTTACAATACGGTCTGATTATAAACCGACGAACTTCACAATTCGACGGTGACATAATACAAAGAGTATCTTTACTGATATACGCAGAGTAGAAACTACCGGACCTACGCACGTAAATTTTGACAAACGGCTTCATTTTGTAATGAAGGTACGAGGGAAGGGTTGTGTGAAATTTAACCATTAAGAGTGTAAAAGGTTAAAATGGTAATACCGCTCAAGTACCTAATTACAATGCAATGTGTTTAATTCCACTATCGAAATATTACAAAAAGGCCAAAATATAATCCTACGTACCATAACAAATGTACCGTGGTTTGTGACGAATGCTGAAGTACATAATGCAGTACAAACAGACACTATTAAAGACATCAGAAAGTCTGCTAAATTATACAGAACTCGATTTGCAAGGCAATTAAATGAACTGGCTTCTGAACATGACATATCCGAAACGTTGAAACGGCGAGATGTCCGAAACCTTGAGACAAGACAATAATAACATCTACCTCTGATATTATTGTCTAATGCACGAGAAACCCTCAAAGGGTGGCTGAAAAAAACTTCAAAATCGAACAATATCTATTTATAGTTTTTGTAAAACTGATCGTAGATGATAGAAACAAAGAAAAATCTAATGAATTGAAGTAATTATTTGATGTGGACGAATGGTAAAGGGGCCCCGAGACGATCGAATGATTTGATTAAAACCTTACGTGTTTGGTCAAACCGCTTGGGGCCGGTTCGAACGGTTGTCAAACCGCACTTCGCAGTTTGGTTCGGTACGCCGCCGTAATCAGATTGTGACATTTGTGACGCACACACAAACTTACGCTACAAACATCCAGTGCAAAACTAAGCTGAGTTTGTTCAAACGCGTCGAAACATGATCAAACGGCGCGTCAAACACAAAAAAATATGAAATTTCATCAAACAAGCTCCAAGCTCGGTAATGTTTGACAAACCATTCAAACTATCTTCGTAAACCAAATTTAAACAAACCAGCCATTTAGTCAAAACTAAATTGCCTTGTTTGATTCAAGCTGTTTGATCGTCTCGGGGCCTCTTAACAGTTAACATAAAAACAAAAGCGCTCTGTCGCACATGGCAGCGATATTATATATTATGTACATTATGTATGTATTAGATATTATATATTTAAAGTTTGAACTGTTACAATACAATTTTTCGTTTCTTCTACTTGTGTTCGTAGAAAAGACGTCGCAGAGGAGCACTCCTAGCGGCGAATGATTCAACAAGACTGGATACAATGCGAAAATCGTAAAGTTATAGTTTCAAAATGCATTAACGAGGGACAATTAAGCATGAGGGCATCACAACATTCCGGCTTGTCGACACAAGAGCTCACTTACTGCTTTCGATCGAGTTGTGCAAATTAATTGCACCTACAATTTTATTTATTTACTAGCTGTGCCCCGCGGCTTCACCCGCCCTGCAAATGATATTACCGTAACCCATCATCATCTCCCTGCCCTTTTCCCGCGTATTGTCGACACAGTATGGCCGTAGCACAGTTAAATTGATATAACTTTTTTTATTTATAAGCCGATTGATATAAAACAAACACTAAATGTTAAGTGAAGCTTACCACAATACACTAGTGAAAACCGCACCCAAATCGGTTAAGCCGTTTCTGAGATTAGCGATAACAAACCCACAGACAAACAGAAAAAAATTCTAATAATCATTGTTTTGGGTTCTAATGCGTTTGTGAAGGCTCCTAATAATAGTTTTTCTCTAACATCTATGTACAGACAGCGATGTTACATTTTTATTATATGTATAGATTTTTATACCTAATAAAGACTTTATTTCCGACCGACAGATATTCTTATATAGTAGTGACATCACAAAGAAAACAAAAAGTAAAATAAAAAGAAAAATAATCATAATTCATTACTCATTCATTACAGCAGTGATTCATGTAATGATCCAGCTGACTCGCAATACTGGTGGTACTGCCACGTCCTCTACGCACCAGGGATGCACATATTTTGCGCATCGTAGCGTACCATCAGTCGATCCGATGTTCAGCAAACATCCCTGATGCAATACAGAATCGCCGCCGCTCCATCAATTATTTTTTTTTTAAATATTATTACCCAAATGTCTTTTGCATAATAATAATGACTGTTAATTCGCACGCATTCGTTTCATATCTTCCTCTTTGTAAATTCTTGTAACTTGATCTCACATATAATAACTTTATATAACATGTAAAGTTAAAAACTTGTTATCGGTCGCCATGGTAATGTACGACATGACATACTGACTGCAAAGGATAATAGAATATATTTTTCTATGTCTCGAAGAGGTACCCTATGCCATTTTCTACACTCTTTTTATATGTTTACAAAATATCAGTTGTTTTCGCGTAAAAGCGTAACAAACAAACTGACATTCCAATTATTAGTTAAGATAGTTGTGTCTGATAAATTAATTATCCGCAGGTCTCTTTTTCCATTTCCTGCTGCTTTCAGTTTCCTTTCCCTTTCGCATAGGACAGCAACACAGTAGTGACTTGTTTGCCAATCGACCAACGTAAATCTATTAACGAACTATAATAATAATACCCCGGGGACATTATTCATACACGGCCATCTGATGCCAATTATATAAAGTTAAGGAACCAGATAACTGATATACTACATATACTACTTTTCTTTTGTAAATACGTACTTAAATAATTACACCCAGACTCAGGACAAACAGACATGTTCATGCACTCAAATTTCTGTCGTGCGTGGGAATGGAACCCACGACCTGCAGCGTGAAAAGCAAGTATATACTAACCACGCCAACCAGCCCGTCGGAATTACCTTAGCTCTGATACCCGCTGGTATAGTAAAGTTAATTTTTTAACATAATTATAAAATCAAAGGATTATAACCTTTATTCATAGAATAACAGAGTTGTAATTTATATAAAAGAAGCAGCTAGCTAGAATCAATCTTATTCAGACACTTTATCCGATCTTTTCCAGACTTACTTATCGGGTAAGCCGTCTTCCGTTTACTCGCGTACCGTAAAAGCAAAGGGAAATCGATATCAAACCATTCAGTTTTAAATGCGAGGACTAATAACTCTCGTACAAAAACTTTGAGAAGAAATTCAACAATGGTGCTTAAAGTAATAATGAAGCCTTTAAGTTGCCTCCGCCGACTGATACGGGTTTTGTTTATGCAGAAACTATGATTTCGTTATTTAATATCTATTAATTTGTGTTCATAAATGAATTTATACCGATCAGATACGCGACATTAACAGTACCCGTAACCGTAAAGTACGTATGAGAATACAACCGAAGCCTTTGCACGGGTAGTTTCCCCATATCAATTTTCATCCCCTAGACTTTTAGGGGATGAATTTAAAAATATTGCTATTTAGAAATCTCTGTACAAAATTCTAAATCTCTATGCCTAGTAATTTGGGGTATGCGCTGATATATCACTTAGTTTGTCAGTTTGTTCTTTTGTACACATATATGTATGTAGTCTTTTACGCTTTTTATTGAGAAATTTATAATCTCTGCCTATCAATCTAAACTACGTGCATGTTTGTTAATTTTATAGTAGCTACGTTGAATGTCTTTTTCCTTGTCCTTTAAAGCTAACAATCTGGAAAGGTTTTTACTCCAGTTTCATATTATGGAAAGTACTTTAAAAGGAATCAATCTTCTCAATCCGCCGCTAATGTCATATTTACTCCCGCGTCGTGGCTGCAACGTTTACAATTTACGTAACACGGACGCAGTATATCAAAAGAATATGAAGTCAAAATACCACTGATCTATAATAGATCATTAATGGACCTTGTAGTTTTATGACCTTTAATAATTAGACCTAGAATAATTATTATGACTGATCACATGACCATAGATTCGTAAGTCTCTACTATTTTCTAAAAGAAAAACAGAAACGAAAAAAAGTCATTCCTACATTAATTTATGAAGGGTATTTGTTACAATATTCCCGATGAGGGTTGGTGTCAGGCAGGCGGCACGTAAAAACTGTAGCCAAAACCTATACAGTATAGACTACAATCATACTGTGCCGACCCCACATCAGTGGTTACTTACAAAACTTAATAACTTATGCTGTTTTACATATGTACTCAGTCTTTTACATATTGGTATTGCACGTTTGCTCTTTTATATAATTATTAACGTTAAAATTAATATTAAAGGTGCAGATTTTACACCATTTATAACTTAATAACAGTTTCCCAGATTTTTTTATATTTGAATTTGTTTTCTCATTGAAGAATAACAAAGAAAAGATCGGAAAATTGAATGAAAAATTTTTTATAAAGAAAATGCATTTTCTCAATAATTTTTCGTTATCTCTGGTGAAATGATAGTTACTACAAAGTATATAATTGTGCATACATCCTGAATTAAACAACAA